>JAJPUD010031041.1:0-12777 GCA_023553655.1 Myrmecobius fasciatus | reverse complement strand
ATGTGAAATGTGGACCACAACATAACATTTTCATGTTCTCTATTGAGGTTTGCTTGCATTGTATTTCCTTTATCCGATTATTCTTTCTTGTAGATACGATTTCTCCTGCACAAAAAATGATGCAATAACTATACATATATTCAATTTCTTAAGTATTCTAACATAATTATCATGTAGTGGATATCCTGACATCTAGGGGAGGGGTGGGGAGTAGGGGGAAAATTTGTAACAGAAATCTTTGTAAGGGTTAATGTTTAGGAATTACCCATATTTATGTTTTGCAAATAAAAAAAAAATTTAAAAAAAGTGTATCTCTCGTGCAACCAGTTGTGAAGTGGATTTAAAAATAAAAAGAAGATAATTTTTTTACTTTAGAGCAGCTCACAAAGAAATCAGGAAGGGGTAAAATGCAAAACAATGATATAATGGTGGTATAAAATCAAGTATTAATTTTGTTGCATAAATTCCTAGGTTGTAGATGTATGGGAAAAAGAAAAATCAGTGTGGGACGGAATAGGTAGGTGGAGAAGTCTGTGAAAGATTTAGGGATAATCTAGGGTTTCTGGCATGAGGAATTGGGTCTGAATAGAATCAATAATTTTTTGAGCTGAAATGGATTTGAAAGATACTTTTCGCTCAACCCTGTCATCTCACAGGAAAGAAAAATGACATTCAGAAAAGTGAAATTACTTGTAAAGCTCATACTGTTAGTCAGTAGAAGAATCACATTCAAACCTTGGTCCAGGTTATGGGAATAGGAAACAGCAATCCAGTTGAATATATTGGTGAAAAGTCATCTAATGGATTTTTGTGAAAAGTATTTTTTTTACTTTATATGCATGTTACAAACTGAATCACAATGACTTTGACAGCAAGAAAGGCTTCAAGGATTAAAAAAATACACACATAATACATATGTATATATGTATGGTATATGTATATATTCACATACATACATATATGTGTTTATAAGCACCCATATACATATGTTTGTGTGTATGTGTGAACATGGAATATATTAAGAAAAAGAAATATTGAAAAGTGAAAATAAAAAATAAATTAACCTTGGGGTAAAAAGAGAGGTTCATAACTGATGCTATATTTTATGAACTTATGGAAGCCACCTTGATTCCCAAAAGAACAGATAATGGGTATAGTGTAGAAGCAAAAACAAACTCATAAGACTTGGGAAGAAATATGCACTGGCATTCCCCTTACACGTCTCTCTGCTAAAAAAAAAGAAGTAGATGCTGGTTATTTCTAGTGTTCATATTTACACACATTACACAATGTATAGGACAAAAAACACAATGCTATTAGCAACAAATAGACAGCTGCTGCCTAGATTGGTGTTGAACTTAGCAAGTAGGTCTATAATAGGGAAGGTAATAAAATTCAATATCAGAGCCTTTGGCACAAGAATAGCATGAGGAGTCCCACATTTGAACAACAAAATTTTATTATGTATCTCAAAGATTGTTGTAAACAAATATGGTACATCTAATTCAATATTAATAACCTATATCAATATAGGTATGTATCAATATGTCTATATCTATCTATGTATCTATGCTTCTATCTATCTGTATTGTCTAAAACTTATTTACCCACCCTATTTTGAAAATTCATAATTTTCTGCATGTCCCTGCCTTATTCTCACACTATGGAGTGGAGATTTGTTTTCTCCTAAATATTTCTAGATGTATAGGAGTCAAAGAAAGATGAGGACGATTGTTAAAGATGCTGTCGGAATACTGTTCATTTTGGTTGTAGTGTTTTGTGAAATTGAATTTCTAGAATTTGTTCTTATGTCCTTTGCTTTTTTTCTCTTTTTTCTTTTTTTTAAATTTAATTTTAATGGTATGTTATTTTTTCCAATTACATGTAAAATATTTTTCAACATTGATTTTAGTAACATTTTGAGTGTCATTTTTTCCTCCCTGACTCCCTTCCCTCCTCCCTCCTCATGCTACCAAAAAATCTGATATAGATTACACACATACATTCATTTTAAATATAGTCCCCTATGATTTAGATTGAAAAAGAAAAATCAGAACATAAGGGAAAAGCCATGAGAAAGAAAACCAAAAGAAAAGGGAAAAACATGTTAAAAATAGTATGTTTCCTTCTACATTCAATCTCCATAGTTCTTTCTCTGGATGCAGATGAAATTTTCCATCCAAAGTTTAATGGAATTACTTTGTATCATTATATTGCTGAAAGGACTAAGTCTGTCATAGTTGATCATCACACAATATTGCTGTTGCTATGTACAGTATTTTTCTGATTCTGATCACTTCACTTAGCATCAGTTTATGTAAGTCTTTCCAGGTTTTTCTGAAACAAGTGCATTCATCATTTCTTATACAATAATATTCCATTTATTCATATACCATGCACAGTATGCATGCGTATAAAACTGTGTGGACAATTTGTAGTTTTTTGAGTATAACTACAAATTGCTCTCTAGAATGGTTGCATCAGTTTACAAATCCACCAACAATGCATCGGTGTCTGGGTTTCCCACATCCCCACCAACATTTATCATTATCTTTTCCTGTCATTTTAACCAATCTAAGATATTTGAGCTCTGATACCTCAGAGCTCTTTTAATTTGCAGTTCTCTGATCTGTAGTGTCCAGACTAGCTCACTACAGTATCTCAGAACCAATCTGAATCCTTGATCATAGGAGAGGAGAGAAGGGGTGAAACTCGCACGAATGCTCAAACATGGAGTACTTTATTTCAAGTTCTCTCAACCTTAAATACCCTAATACACTTGCATCACTATAACATACTGAGCATGCACTAATTATGCTAGGCATGCACCAACTACAAGATACTATGTTTGCAGGGCCACATAAGAAACTTGTTATTGTTGTGTAGATGTCTCCTTGTTACACATTAGTATCTCTGCTTCAAGCACAAAACAGATTGTCATACCCTGTGACTTCTCAGGAAGTCCAAGACATCCCCAAAAGGGATGCCGAGCCAAACTGGACGCTGTCAGCGGTTCCCTGGCTGGGCTGGAGGAGCTTATATCCAGACTTCCCCCACTGTTTGTGGCCCTCTATACTAATCAATATTGATTTAGAGCTTCGTTTTTCCCCATATAGCTATAGATAATTTTAATTTCTTCAGCTGAAAATTGCCTGTTTGTATCCTTTAACCAGTTATGTATTGGGGAATGACTCACATTCCTATAAATTTGATTCATTTCTTTTAGATTTTTGAAATGAGGCCTTTATAAGAAATACTGGCTATAAAATTGTTTCCTACCTTTCTGCTTCCATTTTAATCTTTACTGCATTTGTTTTGTTTTTGCAAAACATTTTTAACTTAATGTAACAAAGATAATCTATTTTGCATTTCATAAAGTTTTCTGGTTCTTATTTGTTGAGATGTTTTAAGTCTCAGTTTGATCATTCACAATATTCTGATTCTGCCTTCTTCAAAGAGTTACTGTCAATAAGCATTTATTAAATATCTACTATGTGCCAGAAATTGAATCATTTTTGCAAACTCTAAAATCCTATAGAAATATAAATTTATGTTTCTACATTTTGTATGAAAATCAAATCTAACAAAGTAGGCAATAACTTTAGCAATCTAGTGTTTGATATACCCAAAGACCCCAGCTTTTGGGATAAGAACTCATTATTTGACAAAAACTGCTGGGAAAATTGGAAAGTAGCATGGAAGAAATTAGGGCTTGACTCACACCTAACACCACATACCAAGATAAGATCTAAATGGGTTCAGGATTTAGACATAAAGAGTGATATTATAAGCAAAGTTAAGGAAGATAGGATAGTTTACCTCTCAGACCTGTCAAGAAGGAAGGAATTTGTGTCCAAAGAAGAACTGGATCTCTTAATTGAAAACCAGATAGATAATTTTTATTTTATCAAGTTAAAAAGTTTTTGTACACACAAAACTAATGTAGACAAGATTAGGAGGGAAGCAATAAATTGGGAAATCATCTTTACATTTAAGGGTTCTGATAAAGGCCTCATTTCTAAAATATATAGAGAATTGTCTCATATTTATAAGAATCCAAGCCACTGTCCAATCGGTAAATGGTCAAAAGATATGAATAGACAATTTTCAGATGGTAAAATTGAAACTATTTCTAGTCATATGAAAAAGTGCTTCAAATCACTATTGATCAGAGAAATGCAAATTAAGACAACTCTGACCAATACACACCTGTTAGATTCACTACGCTGACAGGAAAAGATAATGATGAATGTTCGCAGGGATGTGGGAAAACAGGGACACTGATACATTGTTGGTGGAACTGTGAATGTATCCAAACATTCTGGAGAGCAATTTGGAACTATGCTCAAAAAGTTATCAAACTGTGCATGCCCTTTGACCCAGCAGTGTTTCTGTTGGGCCTATATCCCAAAGAGATCTTAAAGGAAAGAAAGAGCCCCACATGTACAAAAATATTTGTGGCAGCCCTTTTTGTAGTGGCTAGAAACTGGAAAATGAATGTATGCCCATCAATTTGAGAATGGCTGAATAAACTATGGTATATGAAGGTCATGGAATATTATTGTTCTGTAAGAAATGACCAGCAGGATGATTTCAGAGAGGCGTGGAGAGACTTGCATGAACTGATGCTGAGTGAAATGAGCAGAATCAGGAGATCATTATACATGGCAACAACAACACTATATAATGATCAATTCTGATGGACATGGCTCTCTTCAACAATGAAATGCTTCAGACCAATTCCAATTGGTCATTGAAGAAGGTCATATACACCCACAGAGAGGGATATGAAATGTGGACCACAACATAAAATTTTCATGCTCTCTATTGATGTTTGCTTGCATTGTGTTTCCCTTCTCAGATTTTTTTTTCTGTAGATCCTATTTTTCTGGTATAGCAAGATAACTGTATAAATATGTATACACATATTTGATTTGTCAAGTATTTTCACATAATTAACATGTATTAGACTTCCTGCCATCTAGGGGAGGGGGTGGGGGGAAGGAAGGAGAAAATTCTAACAAAAAGCTTTGCAAGAGTAAATGATGAAAAATTACCCATGCATATGTTTTGCAAATAAAAAGCTTTAATTAAAAAAAAGAAAAGAAAATCAAGTCTATGACCCTGAGTTTCACAGTGAAATCAAATGATCTATGCCATTGCAATGAGTTGTGTGGAGCCCCACAGATACAACTAGTTTACTGAAATATCCTTAAATTTTGCCATTTATTCAAGCACCTTTTCTTTCCTTTATATTGATCAGAATAAGTTATAGCAATGCAAAAAAAAATTAAATTTATTTAAAATGGAATGCAGACTACATAACATATAAGTATGGTGTAACACATACATGTACACATACACACAAACATAAATACATTTACTGAACTTTTCCCAAACTAAAGTTATCAAACTTCCAGTAAAAATAAGGTATGTACTTTCAGTTTTGCTTTCCACAATGGCTTTTCATGACTTTGAAAGTTACCAGAAAAATGAGCAAAAAAATAGATTTTTCAAGCCCACTATCTGGGCACTTCCAAAGTTGCCATAAAAGCCTGTTGGTGAAGCGATTTTAGCAGGACCATTGAGTGAAGTGGTTTCTCAGTACAAAAACCAGGTGATTTTGGCAACTGCACAGTACAATTTCACAGTCAATCAACAAGGCCTTGATGAGACCCCCTCAACTATGGCTCTGGAGAGCATTATTTTTCAAGAAAAGGAATCTCAGGATGCCCATCAATTCTATTCAATATCCTTCATGTATTCTCTACTACTTCTGTTCTCTATCTCTCCATGATATAATGCTTCTCTTTTCTCTTCCCACTCTGTCTCTCATACTCTTTCTCTTCCCAAAACTTTGAGCTTCTTTGGGAGAGTTTGTACACAACAGTAACCATTTCCATACCCACATACCTTGAACTACTACTTCAGTAATCACATGAGGAGAAAATCAGGTAGGAAAATAGTGATAAGATACCTCTCTATTACCAAAAATTTCTCTGATTTACTAATTGTACATCATCCATATCAGATTTTCCGGTAGACAAAGATTAAGATTCTGATAATATATTAGCATAAATGTAATTTTCCCCAGCAATTTTCTTTCCATCCAGGGATTTTGTTAATATTTGTTGCTTATATACTAAAATAACATTAACTCTAATTAATAGTTTTTCTTTATTTATCCATCCTTTCATACCTGATAACTTTATCATGTCACATAAACAGTGACCCAGGTGAAATTTCTGTAGTGCTTCACAAATACAAAATGAGTAAGTAACCCTTTGTAAAAATGAGATGAATATGAAAATCCTTCATCTTCACTTAGTCAAATTTGTTGTAGTATATATTTCCTTATATGACCTTCAACATGGTTCTAACTGATGAATGCATTCCTAATTGTGGATGCACAGATCTGTATCAGATCAGTTTGTCCTGACAGTCATTGGAATAATACATTTGTGATGAGGAAAAGTTTGTTGATGTAGAAGAACATTAAGAAACAATTATACAATGCTAACAAAGAAAAATACATTTAAAAATTCACAAAAGCAACTCTCATTTAGAAATCTTAGGGGGCATTTCTTAGATTGGCTAATATGACAGGAAAAGATCATGATAAATGTTGGAAAGGATGTGGGAAAACTGGGATACTAGTGCATTGTTGGTTGAGTTATGGAATTATCCAACCATTCTGGAGAGAATATGGAACTATGTCTAATAAAACTGTGCATACCCTTTTACCCAGCAGTGCCATTACTTAGTCTGTATCCTAAGGAAATCATAAAGGAGGGAAAAGGACCCAAAGAATTGGAAAATGAATAGAAGCCTATCAATTGAGAATAGATGAACAAGTTGTGGTATATGAAGGTCATGGAATATTTTTCTTGCATATAAAATGAACAAGCTTATTTTAGAAAGGACTGGAAAGATTTACAAAAACTGATGCTGAGCAAAACAAGCAGAGCCAGGAATACATTGTACATAACAGCAAGAATGTGCCATGATTAACTATGAAAGATTTGGTTCCTCTGAGTGGTTCAGTGATCTAAAGCAATCCCAAAAGACTTTGGACAAAAAGTTCCATTTGCATTCAAAAAAGAACTAAGAAGACTGAATGTAAATCAAGACATGCTATGTTCACTTTTTTCCTGTTTTTTTATCTTTCCAATGTTTTTTTCTTTTCCCTCTGATTTTATCTACCCACATTTTTCATAAAGCAATGTGTGTCAAAAAAAAAGTAAGCCAAAGAAAAAGATAAAGAAGCCTGAGGGGGCAAAGAAATAAATCTATACAGGTGAGTCCTACTTTATCAAATGAAATAAATGAAAAACCAGAATCCATAAATCACATATGTTGCAGAGTGTTTTCACTTAGTAAAGGATTCACCATTCTGAGTCCTTTAAATAAGCAGCAACTCTTGACATTGGGAGAATTTAGAAATTTTCAATATTAGGTTGATGATGACTTTGTTGGATAGAACAAAGGAGACAGAGAGCAATATTGTCAAATCAGCAAACATTTGTTAAGGAGTAACTATGGTCCAGGTGTTGTGGTAAACCATTAGAATATGAAGAAAGACAAAAACTGCTCCTCAACAACAAGGACCTAACAATGTAATGTGTCTTAGGTGCTGACCTTATAAAAGCATATTGGATTCAGGATAGTTTGAAGGTGAACAAAATTACTTAGAAATATGGGAAGCACTGATACCAAAATAGTACTCTTTCTTTGCCTATTTTTCCTAATATCTTACATAGAATTGGAATTAATTGTTCTTTAAATAATTGGTATAATTCATTTGTAAATCCAGGATTTTTTTTCCTTAAGAAGTTCATTGATGGCTTGCTCAATTTCTTTTTTCAAAAATGCGATTATTTAATATTTCCTCTTCTGTTAATCTGGGCAATATATATTTTTGTAAATATTCATCCATTTTGATTAGGATGTCAGATTTACTGGCATACGGTTAAGCAACATATCTCTTAATTATTGCTTTAATTTCTTTTTCATTTGTAGTTAGTTTACCATTTTCATTTTTGTTGCTTGTAATTTGTTTTTTTTCTTTCCTTTTCCACTAACCAAAGTTTGATTGTTTTGTTTTTTTAATAAAACTAACTCTTAGTTTTTTATTATTTATTAGTTATCATTTAGTTCAATAGTTTTCTTAGTTTCAATTTTATTAATCTCTCCTTTGAGTTTCAGAATTTCTAATTTGGTATTTAATTGAAGGATTTTAATTTGTGCTTTTACTTGCTTTTTTTATTTGCATGCTCAGTTCATTGTTCTTGAGCTCCTCTTTCTTTATTTTATTTATTTAGCTATTAAGAGATATAAAATTTCCCCTAAGAACTGCTTTCATTGCATCCCATAAATTTTAGTATGTTGTCTAGTTACTATCATTCTGTTGGATAAAATTATTGACTGTTTTTATGATTTGTTGTTTGACTCACTCATTCTTTAGAATTAGGTTATTTAATTTTTAATTGGTTTTTAGTCTATCTTTCCCTGCCCCTTTATTGAATATAATTATTATTATATCATGGTATGAAAAGGAAGCATTTACTATTTCTGCCTTTCTGCATTTGATTGTGAGCTTATCACGCCCCAAAATGTGCCAATTTTTGTGTAGATTCCATCTACTTCTGAGAAAAAAGGTGTATTCCTTTCTGTTCTTATTCCATTTTCCCCAGAGGTCTATCATACCTAAGTTTTCTAGGGTTCTTCTAACCTGCCTAGTTCCTTTCTTGTTTATTTTTTGGCTATATTTGTCTGACTCTGAGATAGGGAGATTGAGATCCCCCACTGATATAGTTTTGCTGTCTATTTCTTCCTCTACCTGGCTTAATTTCTTCTCTAAGTATTTGGAGTCCAGATAATGATAAATGTTTGTGAGGATGTGGGAAAACTGGGACACTAATACATTGTTGGTAGAGTTGTGAATTGATCCAACCATTCTGCAGAACAATTTGGAACTATTCCTAAAGGGATATCAAATTATGCTACCTTTTAACACAGAAGTGTTTCTACTGGGTCTGTATCCCAGAGATCATAAAAAGGGAAAGAAACCTACTTGTGCAAAAATGTTTGTATTAGCCCTTTTTGTGGTGGTATGCCCATCAGTTATGGAATGGCTGAATACATTACAATATATAAATGTTTTGGAATATTGTTCTATAAGAAACAGTCAGCTGGATGATATCAGAAAGGTCAGGAAAGGTATATTAACTGATGCTAAGTGACGTGAGTAGAACCAAGAGAACATCTTACACAGCAACAAGATCATGTGATGATCAACTCTGATGAATGTGTCTCTTTTCATGAGGTGATTCAGGTAAGTTCCAAAGACTTGAGAAGGAGAGAGCCATATGCATCCTGAATGTGTAGATAACAGTATTTTTACCTTTTTATTATTGTTTTCTTGTTTTTTTTTTCTTTCTCATTTTTTCCTTTTTGATGTGATTTTTCTTATGAAGCATGGTAAATGGGGAAATATGTATAGAAGAATTATACATGTTTAACCTATGTTGAATTACTTGCTGTCTAGGGGAGGGAGTGAGAAAAAAGGAAGGGTGAAAAAATTGGAACACAATATTTTGGAAAAATAAATGATGAAAAATATCTGCATATATTTCAAAAATAAAAAGCTATTATTTTTTAAATTAAAAACAGACAATATATTTTTAAAATTTTGAATTAAAAAAAGAACTTGAAGTTCATTTATAACCACACCCTCCATACATGTATGCCTCCTCTAACTTCCCTAATAACAGATACTATCTCAAAAGTTATATATTTTCCCAACTAGGGATGTAAATAGTTTAACCATTAAATAGTATCTTTTTTTCCGTTTCCCTTTCTATGATTCTCTTGAGTCCTGTGTTTCAAGTTCAAAATTTCTATTTAATTCATTTTTTTCCCACTAGGAATGCTTTACTTCATTAAAGATCCATCTCTTCCCCTGAAAGATGATGCTCAATCTTACTGGGTTAATTCTTGGTTGTAACCCCAGGTCCTTTGCTTTCTGGAATATGTTATATCAGGTCCTCTAATCCTTTATTTTAGATGCTTCTTGATCCCTGGTAATCTTGACTGTTGTTCCCTGATTCTTGAATTGATTTTGTCTGGAAGCTGAAGTATTTTTTCCTTGAGCTTGTAGTTTTGGAATTTTGCAATGATATTCCTTGGCATTTTCCTTGTGGGATCGATTTTTAAAGGAAATCAATGGATTCTATCAGTGACTATTTTCCACACTTGTTCCCATATATTAGGGTAGTTTTACTTGATGGTCTCTTGAAGAATGTTATCCAGGGTCATTTTTTGGTTATGGTCTTCAGGTAGACTAATACATTTTAAATAGTCTCTCTTGGATGTATCTTCTTTTCTTTTTTTTAATTAAAGTTTTTTATTTGCATAACATATGCATGGGCAGTTCTTCAACACTGGCCATTCCAAAGCTTTCCATTACAAATTTCCCCCCTTCTTTCCCTCCCCTCCCCTAGATGGCAGGAAATCTACTACATGTTAATTATATTAAAATATTTGACAAGTCGAATATATGTATACATGTTTCCATGCTTATGTTGCTGTGCTAGAACAATCATATCTACATGAACAAAAAAGATCTGATAAAGGAAACCCAATGCAAGCAATCATCAATGTAGAGCATGAAAATGATAACTTGTAGTCCATATCTCAAGACCCCCTCTCTGGGTGTATATAGCCTTCTTTACTGAACAACTGGAACTGGTTTGAAGCATTTCATTTTTGAGGAGAGCCACATCCATCACAATTGATCATCATATAGTATTGTTGTTGCCGTGTATAATGATCTCCTGGTTCTGCTCATTTCACTCAGCATCAGGTCATGCAAGTCTCTCCAGGCTTCTATGAAATCATTATTTCTTATAGAACAATAATATTCCATAACATTTATATACCATAATTTGTTCCGCCTTTCTCCAATTGATGAACATCCAGTCAGTTTCCAGTTTCTAGTCAATACAAAAAGGGCTGCCACAAATATTTTTGCACATGTGGGGCCCTTTCCTTCCTTTAAGATCTCTTTGGGGATATAAGCCCAATAGAAACACTGCTGGGTCAAAGGGTATGCACAGTTTGATAACTTTTTGAGCATAGTTCCAAATTACTCTCCAGAATGGTTGGATCCGTTCACAGTTCCACCAACAATGTATCAGTGTCCCATTTTTCCCACATCCCCTCCAACATTCGTCATTATCTTTTCCTGTCATCTTAGCCAATCTAACAGGTGTGTAGTGGTACCTCAGAGTTGTCTTAATTTGCATTTCTCTGATCAATAGTGATTTGGAGCACCTTTTCATATAACTAGAAATGGTTTTAATTTCTTCTTCTGAAAATTGTCTGTTCATATCCTTTGACCATTTATCTATTGGAGAGTGGCTTTAATTCTTATAAATATGAGTTAATTCTCTATATGTTTTCTAAATGAGGCCTTTATCAGAACCCTTAAATGTAAAGATGATTTCCCAATTTGTTGCTTCCTTCTTAATTTTATCTGCATTAGTTTTGTTTGTACAAAAACTTTTTAACTTAATATAGTCAAAATTATCTATCTGGTGTTCAGTTAAGAGTTCCAAATCTTCTCTGGACATAAATTTATTCCATCTAAATAGGTCTGAGAGGTAAACTACACTATTTTCCTCTAATTTGCTTATAGTATCACTCTTTATATCTAGATCATGAACCCATTTAGATCTTATCTTTGTATGTGGTGTTAGGTGTGGGTCAAGCCCTAATTTCTTCCATACTAGTTTCCAATTTTCCCAGCAGATTTTGCCAGATAGTGAGTACTTATCCCAAAAGCTGGGGTCTTTGGATTTATCAAACACTAAATTGCTATAGTTATTGCCTAGTTTGTCCTGAAATCCTATCCTATGCCACTGATCTACTATTCTATTTCTCAGCCAGTACCAAATGGTTTTGATGACCACTGCTTTATAATATAGTTTTAGATCTGGTACCTCAAGGCCACCTTCATCAGCCTTTTTTTTTCATTAATTCCCTTGAGATTCTTGACCTTTTGTTCTTCCAAATGAACTTTGCTACTCCTGGATGTATTTTCCAGGCAGTCTGCTTTTCCAATGAGTTATTTCACATTCTCGTCCATTTTTTTTCATTTCTTTTAGTTAGTTTGATTGATTGCTTATGTGTCGTAGAATCATTAGCTTCCATTTGCCCCATTCTAATTTTTAATGTGTGATTTCCTTCAGTTACTTTTTATTTCTCTTTTCCCATTTGATTAATTCTACTTTTCAAGGTGTTGTTTTCTTTAGTGGATTTTTTTTTTATATTTGATAAATTGAATTTTTAAAGAAATCATTTCCTTAGTTTTTGTCTTTCCTTTTCCTTTGCATTCTTATCATTTCTTTTTTTTTCTTTTTTTTTTCTTTTACCTCTCTTATTTGCTTTTAAAAATATTTTATGAGCATTCTTGAGAAGCCTCTTTGGGTTTGAGAATAAGCAAATTGTTGCTTGTCCTTCATACTTGAAGGAGATTGAAATGACATTATTATGTTGGGCCAAAATGCAATCTGTTTGACCATGGTTTATCAGAATAATATAAGGTTGGAATGCTCTACCATGGCTTAGCCACAAATAATCCATTTGAACTTTGGGAATGGAGATTTCTCTAAATTTGCAAAGTTCGTATTTCTTTTGAACTAATGGTATTCTTTTCTGTACATAGAGCACAGCAGTTCTTTGATGTGGGCATCCTGGGAGCTTCTGTGCCAGCAA
>JAJPUD010031040.1:0-12779 GCA_023553655.1 Myrmecobius fasciatus | reverse complement strand
AAGGAAGGAAGGAAGGAAGGAAGGAAGGAAGGAAGGAAGGAAGGAAGGGAGAAGGAAGGAAGGAAGGAAGAAAAGAAAAGAAAGAAAGAAGAGAGGGAGAGAGGGAGGAAGGGAGGAAGGAAGGAAGGAAGAGAAAGAAAGAACATTTAATAGAAAAATGCTACTTATTGATATTTCTAAATCAGCTGTTTATGAATAGTTAGTATATCAGCTTGTCAGTAAGAATTAATATCAGTATATCAAAATAGGAGAAACAAAAATGAGAAGACTCAATGTGCAATTGAGGCAACTCCAGTGCAGTCTATTTAAATAAACTATTGACTCCATAACATGTAAAACAGACAAAATTCTAATGAACAAAACAATCCACTTTGAACTTAAATACTCTATAGTGGTCTAATTGTTGGTCTCTGGAAATCAATCTGAGGTATTTAATTCTTAATCCAGTAAATTCTTTGTCAATTAATCATTTTTATTGAGTACTTATTATGAAGTTAGGCATTAGAAAAAGGATTTAGTATGACTAAGTATGACATTTCCCATTCCCTTAATTCCATTCATTCGCATTTATGTAGCACTCTCTAAGACATTATCTCATTTGACTCTCCTTATGACCCAATGAGATCATTACTCCTCCCTCTATCTATGATGAGGCTAGATGAATGGTCTAATATTTTCCATCTCTCAGCCTCAGGTATTTTCTCTTGTTGTACCCCAAGCTTGGAATGTTCTCCCTCCTCATCACCACCTATTGGCTCCCCTGGCTTCCTTCAAATCCCAAGCTAAAAAGTCCATCTTCTGCAAGAAGTCTCTCTCAATCCCTTTTAATTCAAGTGTATTCCTTCTTTATCTTGTATATAGCTTGTTTGTTTGGACTTATTTATTTGTTGCTGGTTCTCTCTTCCCTTAGACTATGAGTTCCTTGAGGCTGGAGACTATCTTTTGCCTCTTTTTTGTATCTTTAATGCTTATTACAAAGCTTGGAACATAATAAGGTACTTAATAAATGCATATTGATTATCTAACATTAGAGGTAACATTCAAATCAATAACATCACTAATCTATTTGAGTACATATAAGTAAACTGATGCTAAATGAGGATGACTTTCCTAAAATCACCTAGTTCTGAGGATGAAACTCAAGTTCAGGACTCAAAATCCAATTTTTTTTTCGTGACTCCAATCTAATCAGAAAGATGAATATATATGAAATTAATTATATATATGAAATTAATATATATGAAATAGCAAAATGGGAATACCAACTAGTTAAGGTTATGCTGTTTAACTTCAGGTTTCTAATACACACACACACACACACACACACACACACACACACACACACACTATTCACTTTGAAATTCTGGGATTTCATCATCACTAACAACAAATAAATGCTTATTCAGATCTTAGGTGTTTATGCTGCAACTATATGATAATAGCCACTGATCTCAGCATCTTGAAGAAGGATTTTTTGAATCATTTTGCTCTATTGAAAATAAAAAGTCACATTATTTTTATAATAACATAATAAATATTTTATATTATTATATTTAATTTTTATAAATAAATTTATTACATTTAAATTTATTGTTGTATTTTGAAAGATTTTCAGAGTAAGTTTCTTACAACCTGAAACCTTGTTTCTTTCAGGAAACCTCTCCCAGATATTTGAGGGGAAGAGATAATGAGCTTAGCACCTTCACTCCCATCTATGTAAGCAAATACAACACAGAAAATTATTTTTAATGTATATCCTAATTTTCCTTGTCATTTTCCCTTCCCAGATATACTCTGCATATGTATGTACACATATACATAAAGTACATGTAACTATATATATATATTTAAACATATGCATATACATATATACACATGTGCATATAAATGCATGGCTCAAATATTGGCTTGCCTTGTATATTAAAAAGGTCACTTAAGAAAGTTTTTTGATGAAAAGAAAAATGTCAACCATCAGTCATCCCACTGAAGTTTCATTTGAGACCTCTAGTAATTTCATTACATACCTCCTAACAAAGGTTATTTAGGAGAACTGATAACCAATAGAATTATTAGGCAAACATACAAACTCAAAGTGATTCTTCCCTTATTGAACTTCTGGGCTCTTTCCTTGATGTTTCAGAATCATAAAAATTAGAGTAGTTCTTGATGCTGAGTGAAATGAGCAGAACCAGGAGATCATTATACACAGCAACATCAGTACTATATGACGATCAATTCTGAAGGACATGGCTCTCTTCAACAATGAAATGTTTCAAACCACCTCCAATTGTTCACTGAAGAAAGCCATATACACCCAGAGAGAGGGATGTGAAATGTGGACCACAACATAACATTCTCATACTCCTTGATTGATGTTTGCTTACATTGTGTTTCCTTTCTCTGATATATCGTTTGTGTAGATAAGATTTTTCTTGCACAACAATGATAAGTTTGGAAATATGTATACATATATTCAATTTGCCAATATTTTAACATAATTAACATGTAGTGGATATCCTGCCATCTAGGGGAGGGGTGGGGAGTTGGGGGGAAAAATTTGTAACAGAAAGCTATGTAAGGGTTATTGTTGAAGAATTACCCACACATATGTTATACAAATAAAATAAAAAAATAATTTATAAAAAATTTTTAAAAATGTAGCATTAATAGATAGGAAAGAATAGAGGTGAGATGACTAGATGAGTTAGATTCTCATTTTATAAAAATATAGAAGGAAACAGAAATCTTTCCGGATGAAGGCCTAGGCAGCCCCTCTGGAAATTATTTACAGACTCAGAGGAGAAGTTTTGTTTTATCATTTCACTCAGGTACTTGGGACCACTGGTATCCTTGGTAATAAAGGTGTGTCTTATTTAAACCAAGCCAATAGGAAAGTAATCAGGGGCTTAAGGTCCATTTGCATAAGACTCTCCTTATTAATGGAGATTGCTCCCTGCCCAGGTGAGGGACAACTTGGGGAAAACTCGGGAGGAAAGATACTCTTTGGGTTTACATCTTTGAGAGAATACACAGGATTCCACAACACAAGAGATCTGTCCTTTATCAAGGTGTCCACAATTCTGCCCCTTAGGAAATTGACTATTCAATCTCCAGCAATGAGGAAAATCTTAGGCAATTACACCCAGGATTTCTGGCTTGGTACAAGGAGGAAAAGGTATTAAAAACAAGAGCTAGAGAAATAAGAAAGTTCAGTTTTATCTATCTCACAATATCTCCAAAGGCCAGACCTGAATCTACCATTCATATGTATACTCACTGGGCTTGAGGCCTCACAAATATCAGTATTTATTATAGGATACCATTTAATTGTCAGTGATTTATTTAAATTACTTCATTAAAACAAACTAGCAAAGTATAAACCATAGTTTTTCTATTTTGACTCAATCAAGCCTAGGAGAGTTTTAAACTTGGTTACAATTATTAGCATAATTCAAAAATGATTAAGAGAAAATTGAAAAATATATGAGAAGTGGGGTGAGAGTGGAGGAGATAAAATCTCCAATATTTACTGTCATGAGAAGAGGATGAATGATGCTTCTTGAGGGAATAGAAATGATTAAAACAAAGATGGGGAAAAGATCTGAACTAGACCAAGCATTAAAGGGAGAAGGTCAGCTGGAAGGGATACAGTTTGAAAACACTGAGGGATTAATTCTCAAGATATATGTATCTAAAAGGAAGGCAAAGTTTTGGAAGGAAATAAAAACTTCAGACATTCTTGTTGAAAGAACAAGGAGGAGGAGGAGAAGAAAAAAGAGAAGTAGAGAAAAGAAGAAAGAAAGAAAAAGGAGGAAGAAAGACAACCTAAAGAATATTAATAACTACTGACCCATTTGTGTATTTTCCTATCTTTATAAAATTTTTATAAAAATAGTATGCGTTTGATACCACTATGAGGGTATGAAAGGGGAACAAGAAGGCTTTTCATAAGATATATTCCACAGTAGACTACATCTTTACCACTTGATCTAGTGAAAAGAGTAGAAAATATAAAATTTCTCTATGCTTATTGTTTGTAATGGTAAATAAGCATTTGGTACAGCAGAACAAGATATTGCCTTAAATATTCTCCTCCAATAAGATATCTCCTGTTCTTATGTTAAAATTATGTAAATCTATAAAATTATAGATGATTTTGTGTCTGGTGATTTTTTCAATGGAAAGTGAGAATTGGTTTTTATTATTGAAAATTTAATAAGAAATAATTAGATGTTAAAATTCAAGGTCATCATTCTCAAAGTATTAGTATTGCTCATAAGGATCCTCAACTCAAAATTTGAAAAAGAAAAAAAAGACATTTTTCCTCTATATTCTTTTAGCTCCTAACTATAGCTCTTCCTTCTCTATGAAACACTTCCTAACCAATCATAGTGACCCTTCCTGAACACCTATAGAAATGACTTATAATTCCACTGACAACAGCACTTAGCACAGTAACATGTATTAGTATCATCACCATGGATGACTCTGTAGACCAGAGGTTGCTAAAGTGAAGGGAGAGGGAAAGCAAAACCCAGGGAGATGCATGTTATGATGAAAAGGACCATGTCCTGCCTTGAAGGGTCCATGGACTAACCCCAAAGCATGTGTAATTAAACCATCAGAGAATTGAAAGATGGACAACATCCCATTCTCCCAGTTATAACCAATCATGGGACTGGTCTTCAACCCAACCACATTTCATTTTTCTTCCAATCTTTCTTCACTCAATTCACTTCCTCTACTGAGCAAGTTGCCAATCCTCCCACTTTCTCTACTCCCTCCTCTACACATCACATTTCTCCCAAGTCACTTCATGGCTGCACAAGCATCCTTTAGAAAATGAGTTCTGGCTCTGAGGAAGGAGTGACAGTCAATAAGAGTTCTGCCTTTTTCATCTTTTTCATCTGAGATGATACAAAAAGATGAACAAGGCATTATCTATACATATCAAATATTATTGCATTATCTTTCTCCTTTAAACCCATACTTTCCCCAAACTTTTCCATTTCAGTTAAGAGCATTGTCATTCTTCCAAATCATATGTATTTTCATCTTTATTTTTAAATACATATTTCTTTATGAATCATGTTGGAAGAGAAAAATTAGAACAAAAAGAAAAAATCATGGGAGAGAAAAAAGAAACAGAAAAAAGAAATGATCTGCTTGTGTTAATCGGCATTCAATCTCCATAGCTATTTTTCTGGATCAAATAGAGTTTTCCACCCAAAATCTATTGGAATTGCTTGGATCACTGAACCATTGAGAAGAACCAAATTTTTCGTAGTGGATCATCGCACAATCTTGCTGTTACTGTATGCAATGTATTCCTGGTTCTGCTTGTTTTGCTCAGCATCAGTTCGTGTAAATCTTTCCAGGCTTTCTAAAATCAGCTTGTTCATTATTTTTATAGAACAATTATATTCCATTGCCTTCACATAGCACACCTTATTCAGCCATTCCCCATTTGATGGGCATCTACTCATTTTCCAGTTCTTTGCCACCACAAAAAAGAGCTGCTACAAATATTTTTGCACATGTGGATCCTTTTCCCTTCTTTATGACTGCTGGGTCAAAGGGTATGCACAATTTGTTAACTCTTTGGGCATAGTTCCAAATTGCTCTCCAGAATGTCTGGGTCATTTCACAAATCCACCAACAATACATTAGGGTTCCAGTTTTCCCACATCCTCTCCAACATTTATCATAATGTTTTCCTGTCATCTTAGCCAATCTGAGAGCTATGTAGTGGTACTTCAGAGTTGTCTTAATTTGCATTTCTCTGATCAGTAGTGATTTAGAGCATTTTTCCATATAACTAGAAATGATTTTAATTTCTTCATCTTAGAATTGTCCATTCATGTCCTTTGATCATTTATCAATTGGGGTATTTTCATCTTTATTAAAAAATCAATAATACCTTTGTCTCCTTTATCTCCCTCACTCTATATATACTCACTATATCTTCCCAAATCTTGTTGTTTCTGACTCCACAATAACTCTTGCATCCATCTTCTCTCTATTCACATAGCCATTACCAACATTCAGGCTCTCTTCCCCTTTTATGTGAACTATTGCTCTATCTTCCTAATATCTATTTGTGAACTATATAGATATCTGCCAACAAATAATATGTATAAATGTGTGTGTGTGTCCATATAAATGTCTTATAGGAATCTCAAAGTCAATATATCCAAAATGGGATACATTTTATTTTCCCCCAAAACTTAGGCTTATTCAAAACTTTTCTATTTGAGAGCACAATATCTGTCCTCCAGGTTTTCATTCTTGGAATTTTCCTGAACTCTTCCCTCTCCCTCACTTCCTATAATAAATTAGCTGCAAGTCTTACCTGTTCTACTTGCATAACATCTTATATTTATCTTATTATCCCTATTTATACAACCACCATTTTATTTCAAGCCCAAAATACCTAATGAAGAGGCTATCATAATAATCACTTAATTGATCTCCTTGTCTTCAATTTCTTCCCTGTTGAATCTATCTTCCACATGGCTTCTGATTTGATATTCTTTAAATACAGATCTGTCCATATTGTTTAGCACCTTAAAAATCTTCAGTGGCTTCCTCTTGCCTGTGAAATAAAATATAAGATCTTGAGCCTAGCATTTAAAGCCCTCTATAAATTGACTCCAACCATTCCAATCTCCTCCCATACTACTCTGGTTTAAAAATATTTATTCTTCTAATACAACTGTACTACTAGCTATTTCTTATTTACAGCATTCTAATTTTGTATAGTTCTGCCTTATGCCTACAATGTAATCCTTCCTTACCTCCTTACTTCTTAGAATCCTTTGCTTCAATTCAAGTGGCACAAGTTCTCCTCATACATGATGTCTCACACACACACACACACACACACATATTATAGTTATTCAAGACTCTAAAAGAATTAAGTTTATTCCCTAAGCAGAGCATAAGTTCCTTGAGAATGGACACTTTAATTTTTGCTTTTGTATTCCCAGTATTTAATAAAAAGTATGGAGCTAAGAAATTTTAATTGAATTCATTTGAATTATCTCCATAATCAGAAATTTCTCAGGGTCCTTGTTGTTCAGTCATTTCAGTTGTGTCTAACTCTTCATGACCCCAAAAAGAGTTTTCTTACAAGGATACTAGAATAGTTTGCCATTTCCTTCTGCACTCATTTTATAAATAAGAAACTGAAGCAAACACTTAAGTGAGTTACCCATGGTCACATAGCTAGTAAGTGTCTGAAGCCACATTTGAACTCAGGTCTTCATAATTCTAGGCTCTATCCACCACTCTTCCCAAAACAATCAAAGATCCTTAAATAACTAATAAATATATGGGAGATATCTTGTTTGGAAAGGTCATATAGGAGCAGCTAGGTGGCATAGTGGATAGCGCGCCAGCCTTGAAGTCAGGGTGACCTGAATTCAAATCTGGCCTCAGATACTTAACACTTCCTAGCTGTGTGACCCTGGGCAAGTCATTTAACCTCAATTGCTTCAGGGGGAAAAAGATCCTATAAACCTAACTTTTACTCTACTGAGTTGAATATTTCTGTAAATTCCAATGACAATGGGAAATTACATTCTCTATATCTTTATTCAGTTATGTTTCTGTAAACAGACAATATTTCATTAAAAAATTTATAAAAGACTGTTCCCTTCTTTTTCTTCCTTCAAGGATATCTTTAATATATGCATAATTCAAGCTCATAAAGATTTTGTAAAGATGAAAAGATATGCTTTTTTTTAAGTAAGACACTGATTGATTTTCTCCATTTTTAAAGGAATCTTCCTCTTCCCAAAATATCTTGAAAAATCAGCTGAGTACATTTAAATTGTGTTAACTCCAGCATCGATTTCATCAGGATTTATTTGATTGTGTCTAGTCTTCCAGCTTCACCTTAAGTGTCATTGCCTCTTCTTCCTCACATATTGAATCATTCACTTATTCATTCAAAAACCATTCATTGAGCACCTGTTTTGTATTGGACTAAACATTCTGAAATGTGGCATCTGTTCCATTTTGGTTTCATATACAAAACTTTTAAAAGTAATGTGACTCAATAGTATTTCATGCTAAGTTCTCTAATGTCTTTTCTCAAGTTCTTTTCCTCTTTTTTGAGGTGATATTTCTTACAGTATTTACCCCATAATGTTTCATAAATTATCTTATATTCTAAATATAAACATAAGTATAAAATGTTTTCCTTGGCTTTCATATTTTTTCATATAACAAGGAAATTAAATATTTGTTAGTTAAGGTACTTCTATACTTGTCTGGCCTCCACATTGTGTCAATATTGTCATAACATTCTTTCTCTGATGCCTTATTGCTATGTAAAAGTGACCATAAGCTCTAGAAGGCTATATCAGCAGGGTATAAATTTAGACAGATTTAACCAAGTTGGAAAATTTTCAAATATTTATATAGAGCCAGGCTACTGTCTGATGAATAGAATAACCAATAACTGAGAGACTCACCACTAAGTGATGTTTTGAGAGGGGTGCAGTAATCCATGAAATGAATAAAAACACAAAATGGCTGTTATTCCTGTGTAACTTACTCCCACTACCAAAGTAATGATAGAAAAGTGGTAAAAATTGGAGATAAAGATGATAAGAACCCAAAAAATAATAATTTCATTTTTGATATTCTTAAAACATGAGTGTTGTCCAAAAACCAATGAGTTAAATTGGCATTGGAAGAATTGGACCACATTCATATTGACATTCTGTCTGCACCTTAAAAAAAGGATGACTTTCATTGGTTCTCTCTAAGTGAATTATGCCAACCAAATAGTTCATTAGATTATTTCCATGCTTGAAAATATACATGATTAAGTCATATTAGGTGCGTCCCCCACTGATGCAGAGTATAACCTTGTCACACCTTAACAGGCAATGTCCACAAGTTGCTATGCCATCCCACCAACACACACAAAATAAATTATCCAGCAGTCAATCTTTTGATAATGAACCAAACTGAACTTAGCTAGACTATTCATGAGATGTGTGCTAAAGATCTTTCCATCTTGGTAGAGTCTACCAGAGCTTGTGTTACACTGGTACATCCTTAGAGAAGTCAAAGCAGCTTCCATACTACAATGAAATATCAGTGTAAGAGCTTAGTGGAAAATATTACATAAGAGGAGGGGAAAATGTTATCATTATATTCAATACTTCTGACTAATTTCTTTCCAAGTATTCTATTTGCCCTTTATTTTTGTACATTTTATTTCCTTACAGGGAAACCCAGGAATCCAAATAACTCCAGAGCTCATCACACCTGCCTCCCACTGAATGTATTTCACATGACTCAATGTTACCAGACCTTTGCTCTCACTGGTGAAGTTGGGCTGACTAGCAAAGGCTTCCAGAGGTGTTGGATTGTCAACATATGGCCTTTCACTACATTCTCCTTTATGGATTGTTTTTAATCCCAAGGGGCCAATGTCTCACCTTGTGTCTCCATGGAGTGAAGCCTAAACTTAAAAAATAAATCACACCATCTTCAAAGAGAGCTTGTATATTTAGTTCAGCTCTAGACAATCATATTACAAAAATGAGAAATGTGGTCTATGTGGAGACCTTCTTAAATTTGGCTCTTACAAAGCCTAGGGAAGAGCCAACAAGAGATTAGGAAAAAAACAGAAGTTACCCCATTTGTACTGAATTCTCTGCTTTGACATCATCCCACAACTGAGGCCTCCACAGGTTTGACATTTTGGCTCTTAAACATTAGGTAAATTTTACTTTTAGATTTCACCTCAAGAAATCATTTTTATGTTTTTCCTTTCAAAGGGCTGGATGAAGCTTCAAAGTCCAAGTGAAGATCTAAGATTCACAAACTTTTTCCTTAAAAAAATTACCGATAGTTTTACAGATCAAATATAAACAGAGACAGGAATGTGGGGGTGGAAGTGGTATTAGGGATGATGGGGAAGAGCTTTTCAATAAAACTTTCTCCATTCCTTCTTCAACATTTTCTCATACTGCCTCATCTCTGGCATTTACTCCCACTTCTAATAAAAAATATTTTCCTCACTACTTCTAATCCTCTTCCTTCCCACCTTGCTCATTAAGGCTTATTCCTTCCACAAAGTCTGTCAGGAACAGCCCTGTTTTAAAATCAAATGAATCCATAGGTGGCAAAATAAGAAAAATTGTTTTTCTTTTAAATTTTGGGATGCTGCTAATCCCTTCCTTTTAATACATTAATATAATTAACATAAATAAAATAAAATTATAAAAATATATATGTAGGGGCAACTAGCTGGTGCAATGGATAGAGCACCATCCTTGAAGTCAAGAGGAACTGAGTTCAAATCTGGCCTCAGACACTTAAAGCTTCCTACCTGTGTGACCCTGGGCAAGTCACTTAACCCCAACTGCCTCAGCTAAATATATATATATATATATTCCTTAAGAGACAAAGAACACCTTTTAAACTTTCTAAATTTTCTAAATATTGTGAGCAAAAGCCATAACTAGGGGGAAGCCACTGGAACATTGCCCCAGAGCAATGAAATTTAGAGTGTGCTGACAACCCTTACATTCTCTGAGCAGCATGGTAACAACTTAAGTTTAGCACCTACTTGTAGTAGTAATTGTTAACTATCAGATAGCACACTGGTAGCTATATGTCAGATTAGAGCATCTCTGACTGACTACTTCCTTCCTGCTCCCCTTCATGGCAGCCTTCTGAATGAAGGCAATATCTCAAAGTCTCTCCTGAGATGAGACTTTATATCCTAATATATCTCTCCCAGTGAATGAATTTATCTTAAAATGTTTATTTAATGCAGTGATTTGTTGTAAAGATCAAGTGACAAAAGTATCACTTTAAGCTTTATGACTAAATTAATGCTCATAATTGTCACAACAAGGCATTCCTTTGAAGAATACATCAGTATAAAAAATGATATTTTAAAAGCAGATGTCACAACTTGAGACTTTAGAGATTGCATTCAACCCCTCATTTTTTAGAGGAAGTAATTAAATCCACAGAAGCTAAACCACCTGTCAAAAGTCACAAGTCTTGACCTTAGAATTAGATCTGTTCAAAAATGGGATGGATTATCCCAAAGGTTAATGAGGTCCACATCAGTGGACATGTTTAAATTGAGACTAAATTGACCACTATTGGGCATGTGATAAATGGGATTCATGGTTTCTGTTCAGGTTCAACAAGAAGAAGTCTTGAGAAAGTCATTTTCTCTGATCTGCAGTTGTCTCCTTTTCCCTCTTCTAACTCCGAAATTCTGATTCTAGTTACTGATTAAGCCAGAGATAGAATTATGGTCTCCTATACTACAGTATAATATGACTTCTTAAACCCTTTTTCACCTGAGAAATTTTTACATGTCCCTGCATATATAGGTATATAAAATAGGTATACAAACCAAACATTTATTGATAATAAATCATAAAAATCATTTAAAACAATTTATTAGTATACACATACCATTTATTAAAGGTGGAAGCACATTTGCATACTAATTAGATGGAGGTGCTTATTTATTTTTACATAAAGAATTAAATCTTGGGGTAGCTAGGTGGTGTAGTGGATAGAGTACCAGCCCTGAAGTCAGGAAGACCTGAGTTCAAATCTAATCTCAGTAACATTCCCTTGCTGTGTGACCCTGGGCAAGTCACTTAACCTCAACTGCCTCAGCAAAAAGAGAAAAAAAAAGAATTAAATCTTGGCAGAATAATTGATACTTTTTACTGTTGCCAAATTTTTATAAACTCCACATTCAGTTACAAGAACACAAATGGGATGGTATTATAATACCTCTAAACATAACCTCATAATCAGAGACTCCTGTGATGTTGGGAGCAAAGATTGTAAAGAAAGATGTTTAAGAAAGATGTTCAGGATGTTAACTATTTAAAAAAAAAGATCAATTAATATGGAAAGGATTTCTTAGTTCAGTTTCACAGTCAGGGCATGCACATATCTACTGATCAACCCTAAAAGATGATAGCCAATATTTCTAGAGTGTTTTTAGCTTTGCAGGGAATGTTTCAGACATTTGTAGGAGGATTTCGTGATAATCCCATATGTATTTATGCAGGTGTCAGGTATGCAAACTACTCTAGTCAACAACTATACCAAACTCCTCACTTATGCATCAATCTGCTACTTAAGTTCTCAGGCAATCAAGAAATATATCTTGATATTTATTTTTTGTAAATTAATAAAAATGTACACTCTCTCTCAATTACTTGATCCATTCTGAAACCTTAACCTAGTTTGTAAAGTAAATTATAGAAATCTCTTTTCCCATAATTCTCTTATTTCTTAGACCCCCTAATCTCATAGACTTCAACAATCATCATTGTTATTGACTACAGTTTTAACAGTTCAATAAATAATATAAAGACATTTAAGTATTTCAATAACGCATCAAAATGTATCAAAAAATCTCATCAAGAATCACCCCTAACCATCAACTGAAACTACTGGTTTATCCTTAACCCTGGAAACATAGTCCTACCATTCAGTTCAATCAAAAATCTCTCAAGGATATTCTTTATGATATCTTCTCCACAGCATTATCTTCTTCATATCATGAGAATTAAACTAAGCTCTCTCTCAGGAAGTGTCATTTCAGAATCTTTTGGAATCAAAGTACAAAAGTTTGTACAATTGTTTTTTACCTATGCCTTTAAGAAAAAGATTTGAAAGTACTGAACAAAATGAGCACCAAATAGCAGTAAAGAAAAAGAAAGGAAGGAAGGAAGGAAGGAAGGAAGGAAGGAAGGAAGGAAGGAAGG
>JAJPUD010031039.1:0-12779 GCA_023553655.1 Myrmecobius fasciatus | reverse complement strand
AGAGAGAGAGAGAGAGAGAGAGAGAGAGAGAGAGAGAGAGAGAGAGAAAGGAAGAAGGAAGGAAGGAAGGAAGGAAGGAAGGAAGGAAGGAAGGAAGGAAGGAAGGAAGGAAGGAGAGAAGGGAGGGAGAGGGAGGAAGAGACAGGAGAATGAAGGGTGGAGGGGGAAGGGAAGATTAAAGGAGAAAGAGAGGTAGGGATAGAAGGGGGTAGGAAAGAAGGAAAGCAGGGATAGAGGGAAGGAAGGAAGAAAAGGAGGTAAAGAGGGAGGAAGAGAAGTAAGGGAGAGGGGAGGGAAGGAAGAAGAGATGAAGGGAAGGAAGGAAGGAGGGAGGGAGGAATGAAGGGAGGGAAGGAGAAAGTTAGGAAGAGAGGGAAGTAGAGAGGAGGGAAGAAAAGATGGAAGACAGGGAAAGTGGGAGGGAGGGAAGGAAGGAAGGAATAAAAGAAGGGAAGGAGGGATGAAGAGAAGGAAGGAAGGGAGAAGAGAGGGAAGAAAGGGAAAGGGGAGGAAATAAAGGAAAGAATGGAGGGAGGGAGTGAAGAAGGAATGAAGAGAGGAAAGGAAGGAGGGAAGAAGAAAGTGAGGGACAGAGAAGGAAAGGAAAGAAAAAAGGCAAGGCAAGAGGGAGGGTGGAAAGAAGAAAGAAAGGGAGAGGGGAGTGGGGGAAAGAAAAAATGGAGGGAGGTAGGGAGGAAGAGTAGGAGAGATGGAGGAAAGAAAGAAAGGAGGGAGTAATAAAGGTAGGAAAGGAGAAGGGAAAGAAATAGCAGCATTAGCTAACTGGAGGGGATCAATTGTGTCTAAAGCGGACATCTACTACAACTCACAGATTATCACTCATCCTTCACTCTCAAACAGAATCAATGGCATCAGGAAGGTTATGTAGTGACTTGCAAATTAATTGGGTTTGAGTGAGGAAGGGCTGTGCAAAGTCATGGGTCTTACTCTCTCCTCCAGAGTCAATCAGAGTTCAGTGCATCTGTTAATGGGTATCTCCTGCCCCTCATTTAAATTCTGTATGTTTTTTTTTTCTTTTTCAAGTGTGTCTCTTGTCAACAAGATATTGTTGGATTCTGGTGTCTAATCCAGTCCACTATCTGCTTCTCTTTTATGGGTGAGTTCATCCTAATCACATTGATAATTATGACTTAAAATTCTTAAAAATCATCTTCCTTGAGCTCTTACAAGAATTGTTATTGGGCTTGTGTTTATTGTTCGTTTTCTTTGAGACTTTGCTTGTTGATGTTTTCAAGTTATCATTTTCTGAGTGTGTGCCTTGAGCTCTGATGTCGCTTTCTATGAGAAAGCTTTTGTCATCTTTGTTTGTTCTTCATTCCTGCCTATTTCTTTGAACTGTACATTCCGGTTACTCTTGGCTGCTTTCTAGGGTGGTGTGGGGACTTTCCCAAACTTCAGGCTTTTATATCTTGCTCTTGCCACAGCTAGGGATGGGCACCTTTCAGTTTTCATTTCCTTCAAGGGAGGGTGATCTGGGGATAGATGTGGTCTTTGTTCTCCTGGTCTAATCATTTTCCAGTAGGGCTCTGGCACTTGGAGCCACTAATTCTATTTGCCTTATAACTGCAGCCCAGAATTAGGCAAGGGAGAAGTAGAGTTGCCACTTTTGCAGTGCTCCCAGGGCTAGCACAGAGGCCTTGGGTCCCCTGTAATCTCCTTCTGATCACTGCTAGTGTCACTTCAACCGTATGAACCTCTTGTCCAGTTCCCACCCAGTGTCCATGAGCCTCTCTGTCTATCCTCCTTAGTTGTCCCAAACTTCTAAAATAATATAATATGACTTTTTGGTACTTATGTCACTTAGAATTCCATTTGACAAACTTTTTTTATTAAAGTTTTTTTTATTTACAAAACATATGCATGGGTAATTTTTCAACATTGACCCCTGCAAAACTTTCTGTTCCAAATTTTTCCCTCCTTTCCCCCACTTCCCCTAGATGGCAGGTAGTCCAAAACATGTTAAATATGTTAAAATATATTACAAATCAAATATATGTATACATATTTATACAGTTATCTTGCTGCGCAAGAAAAATCGGATCAAGAAAGAAAAGAAAAAGCTGATAAAACAAAATACAAGCAAACATCAACAGAAAGTGTGAAAATGCTATGTTGTGGTCCACACTCAAGTCCCACAGGCCTCTCCCTGGGTGTATATGGCTTTCTTCATCACTGAATAGTTGGAAGTAGTTTGAATCATCTCACTGTTGAAGAGAGCCATGCATTTGACAAATTTTTAAGTTACTTAAGTCAATTAAGAGTTAATTTGGCAAAACTGGTCTTTTTATTCTGCTGTCATGGCTCCACCCTGGAATAATAAAAATATCATTCTTATTTTAGTGATGAGGTGGAGAGATGCTATAGTTTGCTCATTGCCACAGGGCTTATAAATAGTATATGTATAATAAAATTTAATTTTCTTACTTCAAGTCCCAGCTGTATACTGAAGGAATATACATTGCCTCCTTCAACAATTCATAATACTCAGCTTGCCCCCTGTACTTGGACCATCTAGACATACACTATAACTCATGTTTGAGTCATGTGTTTGAAAACCAACACTAACATAACGTTGCTAAATGCAAAACATAATAAGGGATCTTCATAAGTGCATACACATATTTGACCTATTCATTCCACGCTCCTTCTTAGAGATATTTCATTTGGTATAAAATAAAACCAACAGTAATAATCTTATTGCTGGAGATCCAGATGTGCTCAGTACTGATCGATAATCATAACGTGTAGGGGCCTAGTGCTCAGCACTCCGCTGCTAGGAGGCTGACGAACATAGATCACCTTAGCTTCATTTTTCATCTTTGATAAGTAGAAACTCCCAAGTTTTCCTTTACCCAGACATCACAGGGCACTGACTCTGCTGTTTGCTCACTCAGACACTTCCATCGAGATTGATTTCCTATCTCTGCCATTCCCTGGAGAAGCCTTAAGCCATGTTCTTTTCTCATTAATATTTTGTGGCCTGGGAAGTGACAGTCTCAGAGTGAGCAACTGTTATAGATGACTTTAGGTCAAGCTTGGGCTTTATCAGTGACTCTCTCTAATTAACCCAGAAGTGCTATGATTTTTCCTAAGCTGCACTAGTTGGGATTAAGCAAGATAACCTTATAAAGCAGGCTTCACTGATAGCCTGGATCAGTAGGATATTTGACATCATTTGAGGTAAAACAAGAGCAAATGTGAAACTTTTCTCCCCAAGTGGTAAAAAGTTATCTTTTCACAATTAAATAATATTTATTTCTTTTTAATTCCTTTTCCCCCATTGTAAAGGCAAAACATATGATATCGATTGTACATATGAAATCATCTCCCAATCAATGGATATTCTTTCAATTTCCAATTCTTTGTCACAACTTTAAAGTGCTATAAATATTTTTTTACATGTAGGTCATTTTCCTTCTTGCTTTTTTTATCTTTTTGCAATATAGACTTACAGTGGTAGTATTGCTAGGTCAAAGGATATACATGATTTTATAGTCTTATGGGCATAGTTTCAAATTGCTTTAAGGATGGTTGAATAAATCTACCACTTCAGCAGCGGTGCACTAATATCTCAATTTTGCCACATTTCCTCTAGCATTTCCATTTTGTGTCATATTAGCCAGCTTTATAGGTGTGAGGTAGTAGTACAGAATTGTTTTAATTTACATTTCTCTAATCATTAATGATTTAGAGAATTTTTTCATGTGACAACATATAGCTTTGATTACTTTTAAAATGACATGTTGATATTGTTTAACAATTTATCAATTGAGGAATAATTCATTTCTATAAATTTGACTTAGGTCTCTATATATTTGAGAAGAGGTCTTTATCAGAAAAATTTAATATGAATTTTTTTGCAGTTATGATTTTAACTCTATTTCCCTCCACTCTATTTTTTTTGCTCTCGTTATTTTACTCTTTCCTTTAACCCTGCTCATTCTCAACAAGTATTTTACTTCTAACTTTTACCTTCCTTCTATCAATCCTTTCTTCGCTTATCTTCTTCCCTGCCTACTTTCTTATATGACAAGATAGATTACTGTAATCAACTGAGTGCATATATCATTCCTTCTTTGAGCCAGTTCAGATAAGGGTGAGGTTCAAACATTCCTAGTCAATCCCCCCCCATTTTCCTCTTCAGTGTAAAAGCTATTTCATGCCTTTTTTTATATGAGATACTTTACTCTTACTCTTTCTCCAAGTACTTTCCTCTTTCTCAGACTTTAATTTTATTAATTTTTAAAATTTTATTTCATGTCATGAACTTACACTTGTGTCCTCTGTCTATATATACTCTTACTAACTATCCTACTAATAAGAACAGATTTAGGAGTTACAAGTTGTATCCTTCCATGTAGGTGTGCAAGTACCTTATGATTTACCTTTCTTGCTTATATTTTTATGCTTCTTTTGAGTCTTGTATTTAAAAGTCAAATTTTCTTTTCAGTTCTGATCTTTTCATCAGAAATGCCTCAAAATTCTCTTTTGCATTGGATGTCCATTTCCCCCCCTGAAGAATTATGTTCAGTTTTGCTGGGTAGATGATTCTTAAATATAATGCTAGTTCTATTGCTGCCCAGAATATTATATTCCAAGCCCTGTGATTCTTTAATGGACAAACTGTGAAATTTTGTGTTATTCTGACTGTGGCTCCATGATAGATGTTTCTTTTTTTGGCTGCTTGTAATACTTTCCCCTTGACCTTGAAATTCTGGAATTTGGTTATAAGTTCTTGGGAATCTTTCAGGTGATAATGGCTGGATTCTTTCAATGTCTGTTTTATCCTGTGATTGTAGAATATCAGGGCAAATTTCCTTGATGATTTCTTCAAACTATGATGCCTAAACTCATTTTTTGAAAAAAATCTGTTTATATTTAAAAAAAGAATAGAAAAAAACATAAAAAAGAAAATAAAACAAAATAGAATATTATCACGTGCCCAGAAAAACATCAGGGAGGATTCAAAATATATAACACTAAATTACCAGTACAAAAATGGATATATAATAGTAAAAGAAATATAAAAATAGTAAAAGAAAAAGACACTCATTATTCATGAGTGTCTATCTTTTCTTTGCTTCCTTGTAAGTTGTTCTATTGTTCTCTACTTTTTTACTTCATTCTTTTTTCCCACTTTCATCCCTCTTGCTCTCCCAAGTAGGCTATAATTAAGCACAGATTCTATCTATCTATAGATATATACATATACAGATTTATATACCTCCATTCTCACACTCACCCACACATACACACATATAGCCCCCTATATATATATATATATATATGTGTGTGTGTGTGTATACATATACATATACATTCATACCCACTCACAGACCCACCCACTTATACATACATACATATATACATACACATATACACATACACTTAGAGTAACCAGCATAAATATGTAGATATATGCAGATACATACACACATACATACATATATATATGCATATATACACATACATCTATATATGTATATATATATATACACACACATATATGTATATATGTGTGTGTATATATATACACACACTATATATACATACAAGCACAGCTATTACCAATCTTCCTAAATGGACACAGTTAACTTAGTTTTCATGGATTTAAACCCCTAACATATATTACCAAAACAATTTCTTCAAGCCACTATTTTTGGGAGGAGAGGCAAGATGATCAAGGCAAAGTGAATTAGGGCAAACAGATAGTAAGTATCAAATGTCTGAAGGTGGATTTGAAATCAGCTTCTCTTGACTTTAGGGCTGGTGGTCTGTCTAATTCACTCTCTAGAAGCCCCATTCAAAACTCTACTAATTGGAAAAAGGCAAATTAAAACAATTCTGTTGTACTACTTGACCCCTATAAAAATGTCAAATGGTGGAGGAGAGGATGAGGGAAAATAGGTACATTAGTAATTGTTGAAGGAATAGTGAAATAGTCCAAACATTTTCTTGAACAATTTGGAACTCAAGAAGCCATAAAACTGTGCATATCCTTTGACCCAGCAATAACCACAACTATGTCTGTATCCAGAGAGATAAAAAGAAAAGAATAAAGGGAATATATATATATATATATATACATATATATATATACAAAAATTATTTATGACAGCTCTTTTCATAGTGAAAAAAGAGTTGTGGAAATTTTCTTCAATTGGAGAATGACTAACAAAGTTGTAGCATATAATAATGATGAAATACTATTGTGCTATAAGAAATAATGAATGGAGATGGTTTCAGAAAAAAAAATCAAGACCTGTATCAGCTGATACACATTGTTGTAGGAAGAACTAGAATTTCATTGTACATAAAAATAGAAATGTTGTAATGATGATCAACTGTGAAAGATATGACTATCCTGATTAACACTATAATCCAAGACAATTCCAAAGAAATCATGATGAAAAAGTGCTATCTAACTCCTGAGGGGGAAAAACGATAAGCTCTGAGTGCAAATTGAAGTATAATTTTCTCATTTTCTTTTTTTTCTGGCAAGATTGCTAATATAAGATGTGTTTTGCATGATTTTACATGTATTCTGATCTCACATTGTTAGACTTTTCAATGAATAATGGGGGATAGGAGGAACTCAAAATTTAATGGGAGAGGAATGTTAAAAATAAATAATAAATATTAACAAAAGCAAAAGTAAAACTAAAAATAATATATAATATCTAAACATGTGATCCCATGGAATCACAGGATTATACATTAAGAGCTGTAAAGGCCCTCAGAAATCATTGATTAACACTTTCAGTTTACAAAGAAAGGCGCTGAGACTAATAGAGAATAAGTATTTGCTCAAGGTCATATAGACAGTAAGTGACAGAGATAAGATTGAAATCTGAGTTCTATCACTTTGTATGTTGGATATAACAGCCACAGGGTTCAGAGGAGACTCTGAATCACATTTCTTGGTGATGAATATAAGTTTGGTATATTACCATTAGCATCACAAAGCTGTTTCTCCCTCTATTCTCTTATGTATCCCTATGACACTGAGCAGTTTATTTCTCTCCACACAAAATTAGTCATATATCAACCTGTCTATATATATATATCTATATCTATCTATCTATCTGTCTCTCTATCTATAGATATACATATACACATTTATTAAGAGTCAGACATTTTGAGGTAGAAAAGAAAAGGGGAAAGGAGTCCTGCTCTTAAAGAGCTCACAAGTTAATGGGGAAGACAATATGTCAGCAAACATTCACAGTCAATAAACATACAGGATAAATTAAAAATAAATAATACAAGCACTTAAAGGGGTTGGGAAAAGGCTTCTTGTAAATGGAAAAGTTCTAGTTGGGATTTGAACAAAGACAAGTGTAGAAAGCGATAGCGATTGAATTCCATGCATGGAATTCCTGTGAAATTGGCCAGGTTTGGGAGATGGTGAGGCTTGTGGGAAGGGCAGCAAGGGGTCCAGTGTCATCACGGGACACATGAGGGAGAGCAAGTTTGCAGTGAGCTAGGTTATTAAGGGTTTTGCACAGCAAACAAAGGCTTTTATATTTGATTCTGCAGGAAATAGGGAGTTATTTACTGAATAATGAAGTGATATGCTCAGGTCTGGGCTTTGGGAAGAGCAATTTGGCAGCCCAGTAGCAGATAGAATGGAGTTAGGAGAGATGCAACTCAAGAAAACCATCAAGCAGGTTATTGCATAGAACAGGGAGGAGGTGATAAAGGCCTGCCGTAGTGTGCTGGCAGTGTCAGAAGGGAGAAGGGCACATGCATGAGAGATACTAAAAATAGAATCAACAGAACTTGGCAATTGCTTGGGTCTGGGGGATGGCGAGAAAGCATGGGGTAAAAGATGGAAGCTCGGTTGTGAAATTGGGTGACGTGGAAGGTGTGGGGAGCCTCAAAAATAATATTTAAAAAAGTAGAGGGGGAAAGTGTTAGGGAAAGATGGTGATTTGAGTGCTGGACATGTTGACTTTAATTTATCTCTAAGGTGTGACGTTTCCAATAGTTGGAGATGTGAGTGTGGAGGTTATAAGAGAGGGAAGGCTGGATAAATAGATCTGGAAATCATCTGCATTGGGATGATAATTGACTCCTTGGACGCTGAAGAGATAACAAAGAGACAAGAGAATAAGACCCAGGATGAAGATTTGGGGGATACTCACAGTTAGTGGTGGTGACCAGGATGACGATCTAGGGAATAAGGCTTAGAGTGAGAAGACAGGGGGAGGAGGAGGAGGATAGAGAAGTATCAGAAAATCTGGAGAGAGGAGAGTACCAAGCACAAAAGGGTGATTGACAGATCAGAACCTCCCAAAAGGTGAAGAATGAGAAATGAGAAAAGGCCGTTCAATTTGACTAATTATTATGACATCACTTTGGGGGAAAGCACTTTCAGTTACATGAAGAGTTAGAAGCCACACTGCAGAGAATTAAGAAGAGACATAGGAAAGTTCTCAAAGAATCTTGGGACAAAGCTTAGAGATTTTTGTAATCTATTTTGTTCATTTTCAGATAAAGACTGTGAGGATTTTTTCTTTCATCCCCTTTTTGATGAGTTGTCCTCGACTATTTAGGACATTCCTGATCTCAGAGAAGAGACTTAGACTAAATATATCTTGGTATTTATTGCACACATTAACAGGAAATTAAAACACTTTATAATCTGTCATGGCAAATAAAATTGTACATGTGATCAAAATGAATATATAAAAGTATGATTTAATAAAAATTATAAAATTGTAGTAAAATTAATGGAAGTTGCCACTGATTTAAAAGAAATATTTCTTCTTTCTTATGGCTTTTGGTGCTCTGGTATATGAAGTGTAAAGACTGCTTCAAGTGTCATAAAATTATTTTAATAATGAAGATACCAGATGCACAGCAATTATCTTTGAAATTAGCTTCAAAGGAAGATTGTTTTGTTCCTTAAAGAAACCTGTTGAAAGGCAAAAATGATTTTTCAGCCACATTTGGAGCTTTTGACAATTTTTTCTCTAAAGGGGCCTCATATTTAAGAGATGCAGTTGCCTATTTCATTTAAATAACTACTGATCAGAAATATACCCTATTATTTATTGATGTTCATTTTATAATTTTTATCTTTTGGACAAATAAAAATTAAAGGCATTATTTTAAGACATGCCCTATTGTATATAAAAGCAAGGTTAACTCAGTAATCCAGCTTTGCTATATAGAAGCATGCATAAAAGATATAATTCAACAGGATTACAGTTACAAGTGGAATTCTATATGACATGCTGGTCCCTATATATTAAAAAAAGATTAAATTCAAATATATATTCTGCAGTTCCAATGGACAGCTATACTAGTTATTGTGACTACAGTGAAAAAATTAATGAAACAGAAACTGCCTTTGAGAAACTTACATTCTACTGAAATGGGCATAATGTATCCGTAGATAAGAAAAAAGAAGATAGTTTGAAGGGGTAGGGAAGAATTACACTACTCCTCACTTGATTTAGGCCTTTAAGGAAGCTAGGAATTCTTTGAATAAAAGAATAGAGTGTGTATTTCTGACAAATATGGCAATGTAGATGTTACTATATTATATTTAATATCTATTAAAATCAACTGTATGTTCATAGCTTTATATATAATATTCTTTTACTAGTTTTTTATATTTGAGAATGTTGATGTTGACTTTCTAGTTCACAATAAAACAAAATTAAAAGATCATTATTTTAGAGAGACCAATTTCAGTTCAATGTTTAAAGGGAAGAAGAAAGGGAAAAAGAACTTATTAAGCTATGTGCCAAGCATTGTTCTAAGAAATTTATATTTTTTTCATTTGATTTTCACCATCCTGGGAGGTAGGTGCTATTAATATACTATTTTACATTTGAGGAAATGGAGACAGAAGAGGTGAATTAACTTTCCCAAGCTAGAAAGTGTCTGTGGGTAGATTTCAACTCAGGTCTTCCTGGATCCAGGTGTAGTGTTCTATTCCCTGAAGTCCCATCTGTTCCTGGGAGTTCTTAAGTGATGCACATTATACCCCATTCATGCCTTCTAAGCCTAAAGAACTTTTTGTCTTCCATCATTTTCATAGGTCTCAGCAACAAAACAATACATTAAGCCCCAGTTTGCAGAGTTAGTTGGTGCTTAGGATGACAATTTAGCAATGGAATCCCTAGAATCACTTCAAACTGGTCCAGAGCGTACACCTGAACTACTTCCTATGTAAGGCTTATTTTTGTCCCACCCCTACCCCAAAACTGTTAATGTTAATTCCCTCTAAAGTTACTTCATATCTTCTTTGCAAACGTTTTAAACTTCAGGTACTGTGCTAAGCAATTTACAAATATTTTCTCATTTGATCCTCACAATAATCATACTATGGTATATCCCCAGTTAATAAGTTCCTTGAGAGTAGGGATTTTTAAAGTTTTGTCTCCAAAACTAAACCTTCCAGTTCAGTGCATGGGACATTAAATAATAAAGTTCAATTAACATTTATTTTTGCATTTTTATTGTATTTCATTTATTTATTTTTATTTTCCCCAATTAAACATAAAAATAACATTTGGATTTTTTTGGTTATACACAAACATTATTTTTTTAAAAAAAACATTTCCTTATTTATCATGATAGGAGGGAAAAATCAGAAGGGAAAAGTGACAAGAGAAAAATAAAAGAAGAAAAAAGAAAAAAAATTAAACATAGCATGGTTGACTTACATTCAGTTTGCATAGCTCTCTCTCTGGATGCAGATGGCGTTTTCCGTCTAAAGTTTATTGGGATTGCCTTGGATCACTAAACAGCTCAGATGAACTAAATTTCTCATAGTTGATCTTAGCACAATCTTGCTGTTACTGTGTACAATGTATTCCTAGTTCTGCTTGTTTTGCTCAGCATCAGTTTATGTAAATATTTCCAGGCTTTTCTAAAATAATTTTGTTCATCATGTTTATAGAACATTAATATTCCATTACTTTCATATACAATAACTTATTCAGCCATTCCCAATCGATGGGCATCCACTCATTTTCCAGTTCTTTGCCACCACAAATAGATCTGCTACAAGCATTTTTGCACATGTGAGTCTATTTTCCTCCTTTATGATTTCCTTGGGATACAGACCTAGTAATAGCACTGCAGGGTCAAAGGCTGTGCACAGTTTTATTGCCCTTCGGACATAGTTCCAAATTGCTCTTCAGAATAGTTGGATCATTTCACTAACAATGCATTAGTAGCCAGTTTCCCACATCCCCTCCAACATTTATTCTTATCTTTTCCTGTGATCTTAGCCAATCTGAGAGGTGTGTAGTGGTACCTCAGAGTTGTTTTAATTTGCATTGTGTAATCAATAGTTATTTAAGGCATTTTTTATATGACTATAGATGGCTTTAATTTTTTCATCTGAAAATTTTCTGATCATATCCTTTGACCATTCATCAATTGGGGAATGATGTGTATTCTTTTTTTTTATTTGCATAACATATGTATGGGTAATTCTTCAACATTAACGCTTACATAGCTTTCTGTTACAAATTTTTCCCCCCAACTCCCCAACCCTCCCCTAGATGGCAGGATATCCACTACATGTTAATTATGTTAAAATATTGGCAAATCGAATATATGTATACATATTTCTGAACTTATCATTGTTGTGCAAGGAAAATCTTATCTACACAAAAGACATATCAGATAAAGGAAACACAATGTAAGCAAACTTCAATCAAGGAGTATGAGAATGTTATGTTGTGGTCCACATTTCACATCCATCTCTCTGGGTGTATATGGTTGTCTTCAGTGAATAATTGGAGGTGGTTTGAAACATTTCATTGTTGAAGAGAGCCATGTCCATCAGAATTGATCGTCATATAGTATTGTTGTTGCTGTGTATAATGATCTCCTGGTTCTGCTCATTTCACTCAGCATCAGTTCGTGCAAGTCTCTCCAGGCCTCTCTGAAATCATCCTGTTGGTCGTTTCTTACAAAACATTAAAATTCCATAACATTGATATACCATAATTTATTCAGCCATTCTCCAATTGATGAGCATCCATTCAGTTTCCAGATTCTAGCCACTACAAAAAGGGCTGCCACAAACATTCTTGCACATGTAGGGCCCTTTCCTTCCTTTATGATTTCGTTAGGATATAAGCCCAATAGAAATGCTGCTGAGTCAAAGGGTATGCATAGTTTGATAACTTTTTGAGCATAGTTCCAAATTGTTCTCCAGAATGGCTGTATCCGTTCACAGCTCCACCAACAATGCATCAGTGTCCCAGCCCTCCCACATTCCTTCCAACATTCATCATTATCTTTTCCTATTATTTTAGCCAATCTGACAGGTGTGTAGTGGTACCCCAGGGTTGTCTTGATTTGCATTTCTCTGATCAATAGTGATTTGGAGCACCATTTCATATGACTAGAGATGGTTTTAATTTCAAACTCTGAAAATTGTCTGTTCATATCCTTTCACCATTTATTGATTGGAGAATGGCTTGAATTTTTATAAATATGAGACAATTCTCTATATATTTTAGAGATGAGACCTTTATCAGAACCCTTAAATGTAAAGATGATTTCCCAATTTATTGCTTCCCTCCTAATCTTGGCTGCATTGGTTTTGTTTGTACAAAAACTTTTTAACTTAATATAGTCAAAGTTATCTATCTGGTTTTCAATTAAGAGTTCCAGATCTTCTTTGGACATAAATTTATTCCATCTCCATAGGTCTGAGAGGTAAACTATATTACCTTTCTCTAATTTACTTATAGTATCACTCTTTATATCAAGATCATGAA
>JAJPUD010031038.1:0-12780 GCA_023553655.1 Myrmecobius fasciatus | reverse complement strand
CAACCATTCTGGAGAGCAATTTGGAGCTACGCTCAAAAAGTTGTCAAGCTGTGCATACTCTTTGAGCCAGCAGTGTTTCTACTGGGCCTATATCCCAAAGAGACCTTAGAGGAGGGAAAGGGACACACATGTGCAGGAATGTTTGTGGCAGCCCTTTTTGTAGTGGCTAGAAACTGGAAACTGAAGGGATACCCATCAATTGGAGAGTGGCTGAATAAATTATGGTATATGAATGTTATGGAATATTATTTCTCTGTAAGAAACGACCAGCAGGACAATTTCAGAGAGGCCTGGAGAGACTTGCATGAACTGATGCTGAGTGAAACGAGCAGAACCAGGAAATCATCATACATAGCAACAACAATATTACATGATGATCAATTCTGATGGACATGGCTGTCTGCAACAAAGAATTGTCTCAAACCAGTTCCAATTGTTCACTGAGGAAAACCATATACCCCCAGAGAGAGGAATATGTTACTACGTAACATTTTCCTGATCTCTATTGACGTTTGCTTGCATTGTGTTGCCTTTCTCTGGTTTTCTTTTTTCTTGTAGATAGGATTTTTCTTGCACAACTTGTCAACTATTATTACATTATTAACATGTTGTGGACTTCCTGCCATCTAGGGGAGGGGATGGGACTGGGGGTAAAATTTGTAATGGAAAGCTTTGTAAAGATCAATGCTGGGGACTTTACCCATACGTATGTTATACAAATAAAAAGCTTTAATAAAAAAATAAAATAATTAGTACCATCTAGTCAAAATCATCTGTTAACATCATATGTAATGGTGATAATCTGGAACCATTTCCAATAAGATCAGTGGTGAAGCATATTTGACCATTGTCACCTAAATTACTATTGTATTAGAAATTTTAGCTTTGGCAATAAAAGAAGAAAAAGATATTAATGAGGAATTTACAAACAAAATCCCTCAGCAAGAAATATTAAACAAAATTCTATTTAAAATGACTGTTGATAGTATAAAATATTTAGGAATGTATCTGCAAAGGAAAAGTCAGGATCTATATGGGCAAAACTACAAAACACTTTTCACACAGATAAAGTCAAATCAAAACAATTGGAAAAAATATCAAGTGCTCTTGGATAAGTCAAGCAAATATAATAAAGATGACAATGCTACCTAAACTAATCCATTTATTTTCTGCTATGCCAATTAAATTCCCAAGAAACTATTTTACTGACATAGAAAAAGTAATAATAAAATTCATCTGGAAGAACAAAAACTCAAGAATTTGAAGGAATTAATGAAAAAAACAAGCAAATGAAGGTGGCCTAACTGTACCAGATCTAAAACTGTATTACAAAGCAGCAGTCATCAAAACCTTTTGGTACTGGCTAAGAAACAGAGTAGTTGATCAGTGAATTGGGTTCATAGGACAAAATAATTAATGACTATAGTAATCTAGTGTTTGACAAATCCAAAGACCCCAGCTTTTGGGATAAGAAGTCACTATTTGACAAAAACTGCTGTGAAAATTGAAAACTAATATGGAAGAAACTAGATATTGATCCACACTTAACAGCATATACCAAGATAAGGTCAAAATAGGTTCATGATTTAGACATAAAAATGATATTATAACTGAATTAGAAGAACATTGGATAGTTTACCTCTCAGATCTGTGGAGGAGAAAGGAATTTGTGACCAAAGAAAGATCTAAAGGTAATCATTAATCACAAAATATATAATTTTGACTATATCAAGTTAAATATTTTTGTAAGAACAAAACTAATGCAGACAAGATTAGAAGGGAAGTAATAAACTGGGAAAACATTTTTGCATTCAAAGGTTCTGATAAAGGCCTCATTTCTAAAATAGATAGTGAATAGACTCAAATATACATATATATATATATATATATATATATATATATATATATATATATAGTTGGTGGAACTGTGAATGGGTCCAAACATTCTGACAAGCAATTTGGAACTATGCTCAAAAAATTATCAAACTTTAACCCTTTAACCCAACAGTTTCTACTGACCTTATATCCCAAAGAGATCTCAAAGTTGGGAAAAAGACCCACATGTGCAAAAATATTTGTGGCAACCCTTTTTGTAGTGGCTAGAAACTGGAAACTAAATGGATGTCCATCAATTAGAGAAAGGCTGAATAAATTATGACATGTGAATGTTATGGAATATTATTGTTCTGTATAAAACAACCAACAGGAAGATTTCAGAGAAGGCTGTAGAGACTTACATTAACCGATGCTAAGTAAAATGAGAAGAATCAGGAGATTATCATACATGTAATAACAAGGCTGTGCGATGATCAATTCTGATGGACATTGCATTCTTCAACAATGAGATAATTCAAACCAGTTTCAGTTGTTCAGTGATGAAGGAAGCCATCTACAGCAAGAGAGAGGACTATGGGAATTGAGAGTTAATCAAAACATTGAATTTTCATGTTTTCTGTTGATGTTTTTTTTTGCATTTTGCTTTCTTTCTCAGGTTTTTTTTTTCTGAATCTGATTCTTCTTGTGCAGCAAGATAAGTGCATTAAATATTTATACATATATTGGATTTATCATATATTTTAACATATTTAACATATATTGGACTATGTGCCATCTAGAGAAAAGAGTTGGGGGAAGAAGGGAAAAATCTGGAAAAGAAAGTTTTGCAAGTGTCAATGTTGAAAAATTACTCTTGCATATGTTTTGTAAATAAAAAGCTTTAATTAAAAAAATGAAAAAAGTGTATTCCTTTCTGTCCCCAATCAGTTTTCTCCAAATGTCTATAATACCTAACTTTTCTAATATTCTATATACCTTAACTTTTTTTGTAAAACTATCAAAAATTATTTGAAAAATATTTATGTTAATTTACCATTTATTTATAAGAAAATGGTCTTTGTTAGTATAAAACATTCAATTGGTTTTTGATTATTAAAGCTTTTTAATTTTCAAAACATATGCACTTATTTTTTTTCAACAGTTAACCTTGCATAGCCTTGTGTTCCAAATTTTCCCCTCCTTCCCCTCACCCACTTCCCTAGATTGCTAGTAAGCCAATATATGTTACACATGTTAAAATATATGTTAAATTAAATATGTTTGCATATTGGATGAAATTTTTTAAAGTATCATGTTGCTTTCTAAATTTTATTTTTTTAAATTTTTTTTTATTTTTAGCATTCTAAATTTTATATTGTGCAATTGTACAATGTTATGAGCTATGATTTAAAATTCCCTCATCCCCACTAGACATGTGCCTACTTTGTTTTGTGAAGTTTTCACTCAAAATTATTTAGTTATCATTTATGTTCTAAATTTTAGAATTGTCTTGTTTCTTTAATAAAACTTTTAGCTGAATCTTCTCAGTAGATATTAACTGAGTTCATGAGTTCTTTCTGAGCTTGTAGTACTGGGATAAATAATTCTTTTGAGTTATTTGAAATTGATGATTTTAAAACCTAAAACTGGTTCCTATTGTGATTAGGAGGAAAAAAATGCAGTGAAGACTATTTAGATGGCTTTTTTTTTTTTTTTTAGCACCTAGCAAGTTCATAAGTCATTAGAGATGACTGTGGTATAGAATGTAAAATTCCCAAAAATGAAAGAAAATACAGGTAAAATCTGAAATTTAGGATTGAAAATTGTATGGTAGTTTTATTTTAGATCCATAGATCCATTGTCATAATTTTATATCTATATCTATATCTATATCTATATCTAAATCTATATCTATATCTATATCTATATCTATATCTATATCTATATCTATATCTATATCTATCTATATATATATATATATATAAAGGCACAGTCCACCATTCTTTCAATGTGTGTGGCTATTCCTAGCCTGGACTGAGCCCCTCCCCTCTGATTGTTGTGGGATATAGAAAGAATCTCTCTGTTCAGAGCTTCTTTGGGCCCTGATGGCTAAACATTTATTTCAGTCCATTATGTGAAACTTAATACTAGTGTTCCTCCAAGGTATCCATCTGTGAAATAGGGTCCTTGGCATACTTTGAAAACCTCTCTCCAGCATATTTACAAGTTGTTAATAAGGGATTTTGGTTTTTATTTTTCAAGCCTGTGGTAGTTGTTTTAAAAGCAAAGTCATTTCTGTAATACTAAAAATCACTTAAATACGATGTGATATCAAAGTTCTATAGCTTAGTAATGCAAGAAACTTTTAAGAGAAGATAGATTTCTGGTTAATTGTAAATTCTCTGAAAATGGTTACTTCAAAATTCATTCAACATAATATCTAATATTTTATTAAATGTGTCATGATCTTATTGTTTACTGCCTTCCACCATATCTGCCCAAAGATTCTTTTATGCACAATGATTTGTAAGTCATTTTTTCCAGTATCTAAAACCTCAGATATGGGATTGGACTATCTGAGAAGAAAAATTGGGGGGGGGACTACAATTAATATTATTTCTTGAGTTTGATTCCAGGTATGGATAAGAACCAATAAATCAGAAAACCCACTACCCTGGAGAGATGCCACAGAATTTCAGAACATGGAGGTATGTTCATCTGCGTAAAAGAAGTTTGAAGGTTGGCTTTCTGAGTTCTGCTTGAGGTTTGATCCTTCTAACTTGATCCCCAAAATCCAGTTCCTTTCTATAGGAATGATTTTCACCTATTTATGAATCTGGCAAGGGGGTGGAATTCATGCATGATTTTCATACCTGAAATCAAACAACTAAATATGTTTGCTTTGTCCCTACTTTGTTTCCTATAGCAAATCTCTTATTTAGAGCAAGTGAACTTTAATCATTAAACTGACCATGACCCTTAAAAGCCATGAGCAAAAATGCAAGTTTAAAAAATAGAAAAAAATGTTTTCTACCTAAAAATGTGTAGTCATTACATAAATAACTGTTTTCCATCATTGGATAGGTGAATATACCAAGTTATCTTCCTGTTACTAGAAACACATCTTATTAGAAATTTGTTTCTATAAGGTCTCTAAATCTTTCAAACTGTAAGAACTAGATGTTCTTACTTACATCTAGTTACTCATGTAACCCTTTGTGAGACCCAGCTGCTATTGTCATGCAATGTGACAGTGTAGAGAATTTTAGTTTAGTTTTTTTAATGTAGTTTAGAGTTTTTGTTACATACATGTAAAAATCAATTCTATTTAAGTTAATGGGGAATAACATCTATTTATTATGTGTGTCTGTGATACAAACATGGATTTTTATAAATTATATGATATACCATAGACCAAATCATAGAAAATTGGTTTGTTATACAACCACAAAAGAGGGTGCTATGATTTTGGCCCTCTTACACTTCTAGTTCTCCAAGCAATTAATTTTTCATTAAAGTCCCATTCTAAAAGGGGAGATCTGGAAATCTCATCTTTATTGTATCCAAAAGAAAGCCATATTATAATGTCAAACACCTAAGGTTATATTTCTCTGTTGGTGTTATAGCTCCCCCAATTAAGCCTGTTTCTACTCCTGATGCAGAGAAAATTCCTCAGAAGTTACTATCAGCCCAGCACAAGAACAGCATGGTCTCTACTGAAAAAGATCACACTTTGTTTTGCTCTGTTCTTCTCTTTACAGAGTGAGTAGCTTTCAGGACACCCAAACTGTGGCTAAGGCACTTAAAAATAATTATTTTTACTCTGTCTGGCAGAATCTATCTTCAGAAAAGGTGGAGAACAATCTCTTCCCTTTAAACACACCTCTGAGGGATAAGAGCTCTACTATTAGTGCTCTCTCAAGCTGTCCCTGACCCCTCTGTGGTCTTCTGTCAATTCAGCATAAGAGAACTTTTGGTCAGGCTAGAACAATCTGTACTCAATCCATTATCCTCTCTATCTAGTGCCTAGGTCCTTTTGAACACTTTGGCATAAGTGTCCTTGGCCACCCAAGTATCTTTTTTACGACACTACTAACCTCTATTTCTTAGGCTTCTTTTAGGCTTTGTTCACTTTCAGATAATCAGCACTTGACAGCCATATTGACTAACTTCAGACATCTGATTCAGAATTCATTGGATAGCTCACTTCAATCACCTCCTGGCTCCTCCCTCCAAATGAGTTCTATGTCCATTCCCAGCAGGAAACAGTTTCAGAAGTTGAAATCATCACCCCATATTCTAAATGACTGTAAACTCTATTTGTTTGGAGGGAAACTGACTGTTTGGATTTATAGATCCCAGCAATATATCACTCAGTGTCTGAGTGGACCCCCAGTAAGGTGTTAACTGATTTTGAGTAAATCTCTGCTATTGTGCTTTGGTAACCAACTTTGTACCCCTGTGATATCACTAATTTTGGCTTCAGGTTTTTTCTGTAATACTCCAACCCCATACACCACTGTATTTCATTGTATTTCATGTGTTTCTAAATACTACGTAACAAGTGTTCCAGGATTTGATCACTAAAATTTTGGCACTGGTCTAATAGATACTCTTCTATTTGAGGACTCCTAATGCATTGTTCAAATGATTTTTTTTTGCTGAGGCAATTGGGGTTAAGTGACTTGCCCAGGGTCACACAGCTAGGAAGTGAGTGTCTGAGATCAAATTTGAACTCAGGTCCTCCTGACTTCAGGGCTAATGCTCTATCTACTGAGCCACCAACCTGCCCCTGGAACTATTTCTTTAATGAATTAAAAGACTGAGGAATGATGAGGTCCTGAATAGTGTTTTGCATCAAGAGAATTGATCCATGAGGCAACTAGGCAGAAAACTCCAATAGAGAGCAATTTGGCTCCATCATTCTACCCTTTGGGGAGGTGATCCAGTCTGAAATCCAAGTTATGACAAAGAACTGATTCCTACCCTCTGTAGAAATCCCAGTCATGTCTCTGAGATTAAATTTTCTCTGTAAAACCTACATATGGTTGCTACCTTCCTTTGGGTCAGCCCATTACAGCATTCTGCCTTCTAGTATCTTTTCCCTTCCTCCATGCCATCTGATATTTCCCCTAAATCTTCCCAACCCCACTTCTCCTCTTTACAGCTAACTAAGTCTTTTAGGTTGCTAAATCCTTTTTAGGATTTAGCCTGCCAGGTAAGGGCACGACCCAACCTCATGGAGTGCTCTCTTCCTACTGCATAATTGTGAGTTCCAGTGAGGAACTGTCTTTCATATGCTCTCCACTCTCTTTCATATTTACCCTTCCTGGTATCTACTGTATCCCTTCATTTTGTCTGTAACCTATTCCCTAAATAAATCTACTTTTTGCCAAAGAGAAAAAAAATAGGTCTCAGGCCAAGCCCTATGAGATCATTGTATTATGATTGGTTCAGAGTAAATGTAAATAGCATTTTTTGCTATTTTGGCCAGAAAATCTGAGGGTCTTGCTCTTTTAGGTATATACATAACTATGTGTATTTGTATATATTTAAATTTATGTATGTGTATATGTAAATATGTATGTCTATTTCATATGCATATATGTATACACACATGCACATATATAGATATAGTTATCCATATACATATTTAGATGAACACACCCTCATTTGAAAAGAGAGAGAAAAACAGAGACAGAGAAAGAAAGCCTAATTAAAAGAGGCCATTCTCTGCCATATTTCTTATTTACTCTTAATTATTGATTAGGTATTGCCTCAGTCAAACCAAGACCTGTTAAAAAAAAAACCTTAGTATAAAAATTACCATCTCATTTTCTCAACCTATATTTTATCAGATGGCTCCAGAGGAAAAATAGTGTTTTTACCACCAGTCAAATAAAATAACAAATTTTAAGCCAAGGCTTAACACAGTGCATGCACAGAGTAGGCACTAAATAAATGTTTGTTGACTGACTTCTTATTAGATGTTAGATTGCCGGACCCAAGTGTCACATCAGCACAATGAGTTTTTCTTTTCTAGTGATTGCTCTCTGATCCTAACTCCTGCTTTGTCACCAAGCCTCTCCTGCTGCTGCTTGGGCTCTGTTCAGTTCAGATAGTTGCTTCTAAGATTAACTTTTGCCACTCTACAATATGAATACTTTACTGCCTTCATTGTTGGTAGTAAATGTGACTGCCATGACCCCAGACCTTCAGATGTTACAACTTTTCACAAGGCTTTGTAATAAAGGAAAGGCGAAAAAAAGGAAAGAAAAAAAAGGAAAGAGAAGAAAAAAGAATCTTATTCTAGTCACTAATTTGCATAGGCAATACATTGTCTGATGGCTTCTAACAAAGAAGCATATCAGTCAAAAGTCTTATATCTCTACTTACCATTTGAACCCCTCAGAGACAAACTGAAGCAGAAAAGAAAATAAGTACTAAGGATCAGATCAATCTTTAGCATGCCAACTCAATTTCAGCTGCATAGTCAAACAGGGGACTGAACCCCAAAATGAATTACATATAGGTGGAATCCAATTCACAAAAACTACATGATCCACCAGAATGGTGCAGAGAATATGAACATTGTAAACACTGGAAGGTACATTATATGATTAAAAAACAGATTCTCTCTGTAACTTGGGAACAGAGGAGTAGAGATTTGGAGGAGGAAGATAGAAAGAGTCCTATTACATTTGTATGTAGATATAGATACAAAAATTAGAGATATAAAATTAAAAGGGTCATTGAAGGGCATCTATTCCAAAGCATCATTTCTACAGATGAGAAAAAGTAAACAAAAATCTAGAAAAAAATGATTAGTTTGCCCAAGGTTATACAATTAATGACAGAGCCTAGCAATTTAAATCCACATCCTCTGACTCCAAATTGGAAACTTCTTCCACTCTACTGAAATTCCTCTATTCCTTCTATGGTCCAGGGAAAGAGACATTTTCCACTCATTTTTTTCTAAGCCTTTTAATTTCCAGGTTTAATGAAAAGTGAATAGCTCCTATTAACTAAGAAAGCTAATTTATTAAAATTTTCTATTAATCATTTCAGATAGGTGCAGTCAAGATGACAGAATAAAGCCAGGAAGCTGCTAGAGTTCCCAGTTTCCCTTGAAAACCACATGAAACCAAGCTTCTGGCCAGAGTCTGATGTAATGAAACCACTCTCTAGCTCAAGATAGACTGGAAAACCTTCAGGAAAGATCAATCTCACCAGAGTAAAAAGGGCTTAGATACATTTTGGAAAAGTCAGTGAAAGAGTCTTAATCACAGCAAAACTAGAAAAAAGACCCTCAGTCCTGTTTCAATAGCGAAGCAAATCATACAGGAAGCTTTCAGTCTCAGCTCAGAAGGCAAACTCTTAGAAACAAAGCTTGTTCCTGAAGAGCTCAGGAAAATCTATTCCTTGCAAACAAAAGGGGATCCTGTGTTCAAAGCAAGACTCAGAGTGCACAAAAATCTTAAGACAGTGCCACCTTTACTCCAGGATCAGAGCTCCATCTTAAAAGCATAAAAACAAAAAAAAAATGTCAAAAGAAAATGAACAGAAATGAGCAAGAAACAGAAAAGAACCTTGACCATAGAAAGCTACTGTGATGACAGGGAAGATTAAGAGACAAAATCAAATGAGTCCAGAATGTCCACAGAGGAAATCTCAAAGAGTGATTTGAAGTGGTCTGAAGCCTAATGAGACTTTTTGGAAGTGTTCATAAAAGATTTTAAACAGCCAATAAAAGAGGTAGAAAAAAATAAGAAAGGAAATGAGAGATATGCATGGCAGTGTCAACGACTTGGAAAAGAAAAGAAAAAAAAAATGTCTGAAGAAAATAACACCTTAAGGAGTAGAATTAACCAAATGAAAATAGATATAAAAAAGCTAATTGAAGAAAATCAGTCATTAAAAATGAGAACAGGACAAATGAAAGCTAATGACTGCAACACAGCAAGAATCAGTTAAATTTTAAAAAATTAAAAATGGAAAAAAATGTTAAATAACTCATTGGAAAAACAGCTGACCTGGAAAATTGATCCAGAAGAGAAAATTAAAAAAATTATTGGCCTACCTGAAGGCCATGACCAAAAAAATATGCTTGGATAGCATTCTAAAAGAGATCATTAAGAGAAATTGCCCCAATAGTCTAGAAACAGAGGGAGAAATACTCATTGAAAGAATCAATCCATCATCTCTGGAAAGAGATCCTACAAGGAAATCCAAAAGGAAATTTGATGCAAGACTCCCAAACTCCAATTCAATATAATAGCCTTGTAAGCTTCCAGACAAAGTAATTCAAATATCAAGGGGAAACAGTCAGAATCACCCAGGATCTGGCAGCTTCTGCAAAAACTGATCAGAAGGCCTGAAACAACAAATTCCAGAAGACAAAGGACCTAGGGTTACAACCGAAAATTAACTACCCAGTGAGACTCAGCATCATTTTTCAGGGGAGGAGATGGGGTATCAATGAAGTAAGAGACATTCAATAATTTTTATTTAAAAAAAAACAGAACTAAACAGAAAATTTAATCTACAAACACAGGATTTGAGAATCATAGAAACATAAACAGGAGAAAATGTTTATTATTTAATGGTTGAACTGGTTGCATCCCCCTCTTTAACTCTTGAGAAGCATATCTGTCACTGGGACAGACATGGAGGTGATCATATGAACTGTGGGTGTGATTGTGAATGAAACCTGACATGATGAAATTAAAGAAAAAGAAATTAAAGAGTGGAAACAATCTGTACTAAAAATGAGGAAAGGAGAGGTATAAAAGCAGAATTAGTTAACATGAAGAGGGAAAAACACCTATTACAACTCAGGAAAAGAAAAAAAAAGGTTTGCATTGTCTGAGACTTGATTTCATCAGTTTGATATCTAAGAGGGAATAAAAATCATTAAGTTGAATATAGAAATTTATCTAACCCTATAAAGAAGTAGGAGGAGAAAGAGAAAAAGGAAAGGAATGGAAAGAGTATATAGGAGGGCAGAAATACTGGGAGAAAAGGTAAAAGAAGGGGGAAAGGGTTGATAAAAGATATGGTAACGTATGGAGTAGATGAGCAAAACACTAGTAAGAGAAAGGGGAGGAGAGAGAGAAGATAAGGTAGTGGGTAGGACAGGTTAAAAAAAAACTGAGGAGAGGGTGGAAAGAGAACAAAAGTATAAACAGGGAAGAAAACAAGACGGAGAGAAATACAAATCATAACTGTGAATGTGAATGGGATGAACTCTCCCATAAAACAAAAGCAAATGCTAGAGTAGGAAAATAAACAGATTCCTACAATATGTTGCTTACAAGAAACACATTTGACACAGAGAGACACATACAGTGTAAAGGTAAATAGGCTAGAACAGAATTTATCGTACTTCACCTAAAGTTAAAAAAAAAGCAGGGATAGCAATTCTTATTTCAGTTAAAACAAAAGTAAAAATAGATCTTATTAAAAGAGGTAAGAAGGAAAGCACATCTTGATAAAGGGTACAGTAAATAATGAAGTAGTAATGATACTAAATGGGTATGCACCAAGTGGTAGAGCAGACAAATTCCTAGAGAATATTTTAAGCTTGTTACAGGAAGAAATAGACAGCAAAACTATCGTAGAGGGGACCTCAACCTTCCCTTCACAGAATCAGACAAATCTAGCCATAAAATAAACAAGAAAGGAGCTAGGGAGGTTAATAGGATCCTATAAAACATAGATATGATAGATCTCTGGAGAAAATTGAATAGGAGGCAGAAAAGAATACTTTTTCTTGGCAGTACATGGTCCAAACACAAAACACATGGCACCTACATAAAAATGACCATGTATGAAGGCAGAAAAATCCTCACTATCAAATGTGGATGGGCAGAAATAGTAAATGCTTCTTTTTCAGACCACAATGCAATAAAACATTATATACAATAAAGGCCCAGGGAAGGATTGCCTAAAAATAATTGGAAATTAAATAATCTAATACTAAAGTATGAGGGGATAAAACAACAAATGACAGAAACAATCTATTATTTCATTCAAGATAATGACAATAATGAGATAACATACCAAAATGTATGGGATGCAGCCAAAGCAGTTCTTAGGGGAAATTTTTATATCTATAAAAAGCTACATGAATAAAATAGAGGAGATAAATGAATTAGGCATACAACTAAAAAAGCTAGAAAAAGAACAAATTAACCCCCCCAATTAAATACCAAATTGGAGATTCTCAAACTTAAAGGAGACATTCATAAAATAGAAACAAAAAATAGAACTAATAAATAAAACTGAGTTGGTCTCATGAAAAAACTAATAGAATAGATAAAGTATTTGTTAATTTGATCAGAAAAGCATGGAAAAATGAATGGGATGAACTTATCACCAATGAAAAATAAATTAAAGCAACAATTAGGAGCTATTTTGCCAAACTGTATTGCACGAAGTCTGACAATCTAACTGAAACAGATGAATATTTACAAAAATAAAAAATTGCTCACATTAACAAAAGATGAAATGGAATATATATACAGTGCCATTTTAGAGAAAGAAATTGAACAAGTCATAAATGAAGTCTTTAAGAAAAAAAAAATCTCCAGGGATAAATGGATTCATAAGTGAATTCTACCAAACATTCAAAGAACAATTAATTCCAATATTATGTAAACTACTTGGGAAAATAGGTAAAGAAGGAGTATTGCCAAATTCCATCTATCACACAAACATAGAACTGATTCCTAAATGAGAAAGAGACAAAAAAGAGAAAGAAAATAACAGATCACCTCTTTAGTGAATTTTGATGCAAAAAAAATACCAGCAAAGAGATTAGAATAATTTATCAGCAGAATAATACATTATGACCAAGTAAGATTTATGGCATGAATGCAGAAATGGTTCAATATCAAGAAAACTATCACAATAATTGACAATATCAATAACAAGATCAACAGAAATCATATAATAATCTCAATA
>JAJPUD010031037.1:0-12780 GCA_023553655.1 Myrmecobius fasciatus | reverse complement strand
TCTTTTTCTAGCTTTTTTAGTTGCAAGCCCAATTCATTGATTTTTTTTTCTTTCTCTATTTTATGCAAATAAGCATCTAAAGATATAAAATTGCCCCTTGATACTGCTTTGGCTGCATCCCACAAATTTTGGTATGTTGTCTCATTATTGTCATTCTCTTGGATGAAATTAGTAATTGTGTCTGTAATTTGCTGGTTCACCCATTCATTCTTTAGGATGAGATTATTTAGTTTCCAATTGCTTTTTGGTCTATTTTCTCTTGGCCTTTGTAAGGCCCAGGGGCCTGTAGCCAGCAGAAAACGCACGTGACCATCTGGGGGCCGAATGGCTGAGCACAGGGTGTGGCATAACACAGCTGATATGGCAGTACTGATGCAGCAGAACACTGCGGGACAGAGGACCATAGAGCCTAAGTCACGTGATAGATGTTTTGCATATTGCACGTGATCTGCAGGCGCTGCACATGGCTCGCAGGCCGGTGCCCTATCAGAGCAGGCCAGCTCAGACCGGAGACCTTCGGGGTGGGACACGATTGGTTCGCTGTGGCATGGGCGGGGAAAGACGAGAAGGGTAAAAAAGGAGACTGCTGCCATAGAGACTACTACTATTAGCTTAAGATAGGACAAGATGTAATGGCAGAACTTAATAAAGTAAGATAAGCATATCCCCATGTCCCGTGGTGACTGTGAAGTTTCTTCCAGTGGAGGCTGGAAGCCGGAGACGTCCGATGCCTGTAGAGGTGAGCATATCCTACCCTTAATTGCTGGTCGTTACAGGCCTTATATTGCATGTGATTTTTATTGCATCATGATCTGAAAAAAAAAATGCATTTACAATTTCTGATTTCCTGCGTTTGATTTTGAGGTTTTTATGTCCTAACACGTGGTCAATTTTTGTATAAGTTGCATGAAATGCTGAGAAAAAAAGTAAATTCCTTTCTGTCTCCATTTAATTTCCTCCAAAGACCTATCATACCAAACTTTTCCAACCTTTTGTTTACCTTCTTAACTTCTTTCTTATTTATTATGTGGTTCTATTTATCTAGTTCTGAGAGAATGAGATTGAGATCCACCAGTATTATAGTTTTGCTGTCTATTTCTTCTTTTATCACCCTAAACTTTTTCTCTAGGAATTTCCATGCTATACCATTTGGTGCATATATATGTTTCATATTGATATTGCTTCATTATCTATGGTACCCTTTAGTAAGATATTGTTTCCTTCCTTGTCACTTTTAATTAGATCTATCTTTGCTTTTACTTGATCTGAGATCAGGATTGCTACCTCTGCTTTTTTTGTTTGTTTGTTCGTTTGTTCACCTGAAGCATAGTAGGTTCTGCTCCAGCCCTTTACCTTCACTCTGTATGTAGTATTATGTTTTAAATGTGTTTCTTGTAAACAGCATATTGTTGGATTCTGGCTTTTAATCCAGTCTGCTATAGGCCTCCGCTTTATGGGAGAGTTCATTCCATTCACATTCACAGTTAAAATAACTAATTCTGTATTTCCTGCCATCTTATTTACCGTAGGTTATGCTTTTCTCTTTCCTATCTTTCCTATCTTTCCCCTTCCTATCCCCCTTCCCTCCTCCCTAGTATTTTGCTTTTGACAACCACATCCCCCAAACAATCCTTCCCCTTTAGAGCCCCACCCTCTTTTTTACACCTTACATTCTTCTGTTTTCCCTTTCTTTTCCCCCTTTCCCTCCTATTTCCTTATAAGGTGGGACAAGTTTCTTGGTGATACCAAATACCTCTATTATTCTATCAGAGCCAAACTTGATGAGATTAACACAATGCTCACCTCCCTCCCTTCTTTCCCTCAATTATAAGTTTTCTTCACCTCTACATGTGATGTAATTTCCCTTATTTTCTCTTTTTTTCCTCTTCTTCCAGTGTTATCCCTTTTCTACTTCTAATTTCTTTTTCCTTTTTATCATAATATCATAATATCATTTAAAAAAACAACCCTCATTTTCCAAGTAAATCCATAACACAAATATAGTTCTTAAGAGTTTTTCTTTTTCTTTTTACCTTTTTATGTTTCTCTTGAGTTCTGTGTTTGGAGATCAAATTTTTGTTCAGTTCTGGTCTTTTCATTAGAAATAGGTGAAATTCACCTATATTATTGAATGTCCATTTTCTCTCCTGAAAGATAATGCTCACCTTAGCTGAATAGCTTATTCTTGGCTATCATCTCAGTTCCTTTGCTTTTCGCCTGCTGGTACTTTGCATCTATCTTCCTCTCTTAATCTGGCTCACTTTATATCTGTCTCTGTGTCTGTCTCAGTCTCTCTTTTTCTCACTCTAATCTTCTTTCTCTCTGTCACTCTTTCGCTTCCTTTCTTTCTGTTTCTGTCTTTTTCTCTCTGACTCTTCTCTCTCTCTCTCTCTCTCTCTCTCTCTCTCTCTTTTCTGTCTCTCTGGATCTGCCGTTTCTTTTTGCCTTTCTTCTTCTCTCTGAGTCCCTCACATCAACAATAAGTTGTCTCTGACATAATTTCTGATGCCAGGACTCCAATTTAAAAAAGAAACAAAAAACCCCAGTTTTCTCCCTTCTGGTTTAAGATAGGTGTCTGTGGATTCTGCTAAATATCCAAAAGAGTCAGTGTCTCTCTTCATTGGTAGTAATCTGTAAGAAGAGCTAAATTAAATGACCAAACCTACATTTCACTAATTCCCACAGGGAGAAGTAAATTCAAATGTCTCTTTTTCAATATCTGGTTCTCTTTGGCTTGTTGTCTCTGTCTCTGTCAGTGTCTCCCCTTTCTGTTTCTCTGACTCTCTGTTTCTTTTTCTCCTATTCATTCTGTCTCACTATCTGGCTCTCTCTTTCTCCCTCTGGCACTTTCTCTCCTTTTTTCTTGCTCTGGCTTGATCTGACTTTTTCTGTCTCTCTCTTTCTCTTTGTCTCTGAGTTGCTCTTTTTCTAACTCTCACACTCTGTCTCTCCTCTTTTTTTCCTCTGTTTGTCTCTCTATCTCTCATGGTTTCTTTTTCTCTTTCTCACTCTCTTCATTTCTCTCACTTTTACATTCACTCTCTCCTTCTCACTCTGGTTTTCTGTGCCCCTGTTTCATTCTCTCATCGACTCTCTGACTCTCTCTGGCTTATTTTCTCTTATCTTTCTTACACATTATCTCTTTCTCTCTCTCCCTACCTCCTTTTCTCTCTCTGAATTTCTTTTTCTTTCTTACTCTTTCACTCTCTGACTCTCTCTGGCTTTTTTCACTCTCTGGCTCTCTCTCTTCCTCTGACAATTTCTTTTTTTCCTCTCTGACTCATTCTGGCTTGCTAACTTTGACTGTCTCTCTGTTGCTCTCATTTCCCATGTTTGTTTATGAACATTAACAGCTTGAATAATCACCAATTCTTTCTATTTTCAAAGTCTTGGTACAAGTTCACTTATCAAAAAACTTAACAATTCACTTTTTACAGATTTCCTTTTAGTTCTCTCACCAGTTGAATTGACTCATTCAATGCATATACTAAAGAGCACTTTGTGGGTGTTATGGCACTACTTGTCTCTTCTTTCTCTAGCTTCCCCTTTTGGTTTTATATCTCTTTCTATGTCACTCTCCCTCTGGCACATTCAGTCCTCTCTCTGGCTTGCTTTAGCTCATTCTCTGACTCAGTTGGCATTTTGGCACTCTCTCTCCCACCCTCTGTCTCTTCTACTCTATTTCTTTCCCTCTATTTTTTTTAACTTTGTTTCTTTCTCTCTCACACAGACTGTCTTTTCCCCTCTTACTGTTCGTCTCTATCGGTTTGTATCTGACTTTCTTTTTTTCATTCTCTCTCATTCTCTGGCTCTGTTTCTCTCTGGCATGCTATTTCCTTTTCTCTTTCTGGCTTGCTCTCCCTGGCTCTATCTGTGTTTCTCTGAATTGCTCTTTTTTTTCTTTCTCACTCTCTCATTCTCTAACTTCACATCATTCTGTGTTTCTGTCTTTCTAGCTCACTATGGCTTGCTCTCTTTGTCATTCTCTCACTTTATCAGTCTGTCTATTTGCCTGTTTCTTTCTTTCAGACTTTCTCTGTTCCTCACTTTCGCTTTTTTTTAACCACTGACCTCTCTCTTTAATCTAACCCTAAATCATTGGTTATTCATCAAGTGATTCACAGAAATTCATGAAAGTGCTACCATGAGAACACCGTAATAGACTGAGGAGCAAGATGGGAAGGTGGATATAAAAAAGTGTGAGAAATGGGTAGAGGATTCCTGGGATCTGCCAATTACTAGGTGTGATGCCATGGCTTTAAATAACTAGTATCCAAGACAGATCATGAAGGAGAAATAAGAAAAGTTGCTTTTCAATTCAAAGGCAGAAGAGATCTCCTCCAAATGAAAGTTTTATAGAGATTTTATGGGAGTACTGGCATTTGGTGTGTTGAATTTTTGACATGGTTTTCTGGGCTTGTCATTGACATACCAAAACTCAAACTTAAAAAATAAGCAAAGAAAAACAAAACCGTGGCTTTCTCCCTTCTGGTTGAAGGAAAGTGACTATGAATTGTGTTAAATATCAAAAAACCCATGAATGTCTCTCTCCAGTGTTAGCAATCACTAAGAACAGCTAAAGAGTACCTACATTAATTAATTCACACATGGAGAAGTGAAAATTTCTGTATCTCTGTCCTGCTACCTCTCTGTTTCTTGCTTACTCTATTTTCAATCTCTGGCTCTTTCGGGCTCTGTCTCTTTCTCTCTCACTTTTTGTTACACTCTCTTGCTCTCTCAGGTGATGCCATCATATTGGATGGATTCTCCATAGTGACACATAGGTAATAACCACACAGAATGCACAGACAGACACGCATCTACATTGTTGGAAAGAACTTCAAATTGAAGAGATCCCTGAACAGGCTGATTGTTTAAGCGAGTCACGGTGTATATTGATTGTCTTGGTTTTGCTCTCTTCCATCTATCTCCATCTATTTGCATATGCCCATGCTTCTCTGAATTCTTCCAATCCTCTGTTTCTCATGGCACAATATTCTCACATGTTCATTACCACAATTTGTTCAGACATTCTCCAACTAAAGAGCATCTACTTGACTTCTTTTTCACATCAATATAATTTTTTTTTTGCAACAAAAAAAAGAAAGACAGAAAAAAATCCACTTCCATGAATATTTTATTGTAGCTAAAACATTTCTTTCCCTCATGTCCTTAGAGCTTATACTTTGAAGTAGGATTTCAAAGTAGTCAGAAAGTATGAACATTTGATCACCATTAAATAAATCGTAATACTTAAGGGTATTTCAGAACTGCTGGAGCAATTCATACCTACATACATTGTATTACTGTGCCTCTAAGTCTCCACCAACATTATTTCCTGCTTTTGGGGTCATCACTGTCAAATGGATGGATATAAGCTGAAACCTCTGAGTTGAAATCTTTTATTCTTAAAAGCATCTTAATAAAACTTTTTTTCTGCCTGAATAAATATGGAAAAAAATCTATTTCACTAGTTGCACAGAGTTGTCCATATGGGAATGATGTGCAAGTTTCCTAAATCGAGAAAGATGTAGGTTTAGAATTTCCCATAGTTCATTGCGTCTCCAAACTACCAATCATACGCTGAAGGCTTAGTGATGCCATCTGAATTTTGAGCTCTAAGGTGAAACTGAGGACCCAGGAATAAATGCCATTTTGGGATAGGGTTCATTTTCAAACTCCTTTTTGCCTTCTCAGATCTAGAGGATCAAAGGATTTAGAACCAGAAGAAACCCTAACCTTGACCTAAATGAACTGTTAAATTACTTTCCCAAGACCAGAGGTGCTAGAATTTCAACCTATGTCTTCTGAGTCCAAATGTAGTGATCTTTCCATGATACCATGCTTCCTTGCAAGTAGATGACTGGGTGTAAAGGAAGGATCCAATATGGCTAAGAAGCTGTCTGCTATCCATATTCATCTTTTATTTTTCTTTCCTCACAATGTATATAGCATTATAGTTAAAGAAGGCCAAGTATGGAAGGCATCAGCACTACATCTTGCCCCAGTGTTCTCTACCCAAGTCATTTTTGTCCTTATTTTAATGCTTTTACTTTTATTAATAAATCTAGGAAGAACAAATCCAATTTTTTATATAAGACCCTTTCCACACTGGTTACATTCATAATAAGGCTTCTCTCCAATGTGGATTCTCTGATGTCTAGTAAGATTTTCCTTTCTTCCAAAAGCCTTTCCACAATTATTACATTTATGAGGTTTCTCTTCAATATGAGAAGTCTGATGTATAGTAAGAGCTCCCTTTTGTCTAAAAGTCTTTCCACATTGGTTACATTCATAACGTTTCTCTCCAGTATGAAATGTCTGATGTCCAGTAAAAGCTCCCTTTTGTCGAAAACCCTTTTCACATTGGTTATGTTGATGAGGTTTCTCTCCAGTGTGGATTCTCTGATGTCTAGTAAGATTTTCCTTTCTTCCAAAAGCCTTTCCACAATTGTTACATTTATGAGGTTTCTCTCCAGTATGAGATGTCTGATGTATAGTAAGAGTAACCTTTTTTCTAAAAGCCTTTCCACAATGATTACATTCATAAGGTTTCTCTCCAGTATGGATTTTCTGATGTCTAGTAAGATGACCTTTATGACTAAAAGCCTTTCCACAATGATTACATTCATAAGGTTTCTCTCCAGTGTGGATTTTCTGATGAAGAGTAAGATTGCCCTTTTTTCTAAAAGTCTTTCCACATTGGTTACATTCATAAGGTTTCTCTCCAGTGTGGATTCTCTGATGTTCAGTAAGAAATGTCTTTTGTCTGAAAGTCTTTCCACATGGGTTACATTCATAAGGTTTCTCTCCAGTATGAGATGTCTGATGAATAGTAAGAATTGTCTTTTGTCTGAACGTCTTTCCACATTGGTTACATTCATAAGGTTTTTCTCCAGTGTGGATTCTCTGATGTACAGTAAGACATGCCTTTTTGGTAAAAGCCTTTCCACACTGGTTACATTAATAAGGTTTCTCTCCAGTATGGTTTCTCTGATGTATAGTAAGATTTCCTTTATGAATAAAAGCCTTTCCACACTGGTTACATTCATAAGGTTTCTTTCCAGCATGGATTTTCTGATGTAGAGGAAAACAATTTTTATGCTTGAAAATATTTTCATTATGATTACACTCAAGAGGTTTTGCTCTAATGTGGATTCTCTTATGTCTAGTAAGAGCCCATTTTTCTGTTAAAACATTTCCACTTTGATCATGTCCATAAGATTTCTCTCCACTGTGGATTTTGTCAAGTGTATTACAAATATCATTCGAAGAGAAGTTAATAGGACCATCACTGATGAATGTTGGTTTGTAAGTTTCTAGTACAGAAAGACTTAGCTCTGAAGTACTCTCCTTCATTTCAAGTCTAATTTCTCTTTCTAAAAAACAAAAGTGAAAACAATAAGACAGATACAGACACGACGCTCCTCCCCCACATATATATTTATATATATCCTCCTTGCTCCATCAGTAGAATAGAAACTCAGTTATTGTCTATTTCCCCAGCTAGCCATTAAATGTCCATCATCAGCCAGTTGCAAATCATATTAGCTCACATCCCAAGAAAAATTTAATTCCTAATGAGCTTCCTGCACAAATACATTGGATCCTTACAGTAAACCTGGGACAGTAGAGAAAGTGCCTTCATTCTCTCTGTGTGCCCATCTCAGGCCAACAGCTCAGAATGTTTGAGTGACTTCACCCAAAATTCACAGCCTGTGGATAGGTATGCTCTGACTACAACATTTGACAAAATTTTTCCACTCTCAAATTTCCCCGTTCCTTTGACTGTCTGTACTTTCTGGTGATCACTTTGGATTTTATATATTTATTTTTTGTATATTATCTGAGGTGACAATGAGAATATCAACACTCTTGGTTTTTTGTTTGTTTGTTTGTTTGTTTGTTTGTTTGTTTTTTTTTGCAATTTATCTGAGGCATAAGTGCTTTAGTTCTGATCCATTACTTTTTTTTTGAGATAGCCATTACTTAATTGTTTAAAAAATTTATCATGTCCCTATGCATATTGTTTTAAGAAACACAATTTTTAAAAATGTGTGAAGTTATCTATATCTAAAAATATGATTTCATGCAGAAATTTGAGTTAAGCATCCTGTAGCATAGAGCATGCTATTGCATGTCTTTAATTGAGATAGAGACTCAAGGGATCTGACTCCAAAATTTGTCTGTGCTCTTCAATGGTAAATTATCCTCTAGGGCAACAGCTATGTGTATATATCTACCTTAAAAACTACCTTTTGGGGCAGCTAGGTGGTGCAGTGGATAGAGCACCAGCCCTGAAGTCAGGAAGACCTGAGTTCAAATCTGGTCTTAGACACTTAACATTCCCTAGCTGTGTGACCCTGGGCAAGTCACTTAACCTCAATTGCCTCAGCAAAAAGCAAAAAAATAAAACAAACACACACACACACACACACACAAAACTACCTTTCACAGTGATTTCAAACTACATGGTCAGGAATATACTGCTTTTGGGGATTATGCCATGATTTCATCAAACTGTATCTGCTTCTAAGTGCAATATGTTTTTTTAGTTTCTCAACTTGACATCATATAATTTCCAAAATTCCAGGAAGGTTGGACATTCATGTACAAATGGCAACAGGCACAAAATGACCCTCAGTGTCTGTCTTGCCACCCTTGTTCACAAAAGGACAGACTCATCCCATAGTTTCCATTATCAAGAAATTAAAAGGAGCCTGAGGTGCAGTGAAGACAGATATGGATACATTTAGGTGTACCTGGATTTAAAATAGGCCTAGGACATTTACTGGCTATATAGTCCTTGGTAAATCAATTAAAACTCTGTTTGCCTTTGTTTCCTCAGCTCTCCAATGGGGATAACAGTGTCCTAACTTGCAAGGTTAGTATGACATTAATTTGACATATTCTGCTTTATCTTTAATTTACAAACAAGTATTTCTATAACAATATAATAAAATGGCTGAACATGAAACTGCAAATCTACAATGCACAACTTGCTATTTCCATCAAATAGACAACCAAATGATCAAGTTGATTTTTTCCTTCACTTTGCCTGTCTCCATGCTACAGATGGCTACCGTTACACAGAAACATGCATCCATCTACACACATAGGTATATATACACACACTTTCGTATGCACATAAATGCATTTATGCCTACAGAAAGACATATATGTGTGTGTAAACACATATAAACACATACATGGGTAAAATTCTGCTATACATATTTCAATTTATTAGTTCTTTATCTGGTTGCAAAGAGCATCATTCTTTCTTTGTTTTTCTATAAATTGGGTACTCAGAATCATAAGAATAGCCCATTTGCTGGAAGTTGTTCTTGTACTACATTTTCTGAGATGCTTCTACACTGATTTGATCTTTGACTTGAAGCTGCCTAAAATTGGGAAGAGGCAGCTTCAGGAGCAACAAAGGACACCCTGAGTTTCCTAGCATACAATACAAAAACAATATGGGGGGATCCTCTTTCTTGGATACAGGAGACCAGCATTTTCCCCATTGTAACTGATATTCCCCCAACCAAACCCTGCACCCAGATATATTCCCTTTGATTATAGATTCAGAACTAGCAAGGGAAATGTCCTCACCCAGGGAGAGCAGGTTCTGGGCATTCTCCAACATGACCTCCTTGTACAACTTCTTCTGAGCATCATCCAAGAGGTCCCACTCCTCCTGGGTAAAGTCCACAGCCACATCCTTGAATGTCACCAACTCCTAAACCAACAAAAATCAAGAGATGTAGAGCTGAAAGTCCCTTCAGAATTCAAGAATCCACCCCTCCTCAATTTACAGCAGGAACCTGAAGCACAGAGGAGGGACTTGCTCAAAGGTCATACCATTTTTGAGTGTCAGAACCAGCTCATGGAACCATGGTCAGTAAGAATCTTCTTGAAGTTTGAGAAAAGTATTTTATAGGATAGTTGGGGAAAACCTGAGAAATGTTTTATTGGGGATGCATCTCCTTGTGGAATCAGGAAGAAAGTTTGTGTTTTATCTGTGAGGTAGATGGATCTGGGGAGAACAGGAGGGTGAGGGGAAATTTCTTCCTCAACAGAACTGATTCAAGTGATATATTGTAAAGAAAATTCTGCATTGTGAGAAGGAAATAGTAATCGGCCCAGAAGGCAGCAGCCAGTGTCAGGGACACAGGTCTAAAGGGAAGGCTGAAAGCAGGACCTCTGGGTCCCTGGGGGCAAAGTCTGAAGTTTGGGAAAATGTGACTTAGCAGCAAATCTGCCGAGGGGGACCCCACAAATCTGGGAAGTGATTGGGGGGTCTGGAAAAGAGGGAGGGGCAGGGAGAAAAGATCAACGAATTGGGCTTATCATTAAAAAAAACTAGAAAAAGAACAAATTAAAAACCCTCAATTAAATACCAAATTGGAAATTCTAAAAATAAAAGGAGAAATTAATAAAATTGAAAATAAGAAAACTATTGAATTAATAAATAAAACTGAGTTGATTCTATGAAAAAACCAACAAAATAGATAAGCCTTTAGTTAATTTGATAAGAAAAAGGAAAGAGGAAAATCAAATTGTTAGTCTCAAGAATAATAAGGGAGAACTTTCCTCCAATCAAGAGGAAATTAGAGCAATAATTAGGAGTTACTTTGCCCAACTTTATGCCAGTAAGTTTGATAATCTAAATGAAATGGAGGAATATCTACAAAAATATAGATTGCCCAGGTTAACAGAAGAGGACATAAATTATTTAAGTAGCCCCATATTAGAAAAAGAAATAGAACAAGCTATTAACCAACTCTCTAAGAAAAAATCTCCAGGGCCAGATGGTAAAATTTGTAATGGAAAGATTTGTAAAGATCAATGCTGGGGAACTACCCATACATGTGTTATACAAATAAAAAGCTTTAAAAAAAAGTATGATGATCCACTATGAAAGACTTGGTTCTTTTCAGTGGTTCAGTGATCCAAAGCACTCCCAATAGACTGGACAGAAAAAGGCCATCTGCATCCAGAAAAAGAACTATGGAGATTGAATGTAAATCAACACATGCTGTGTTCACTTCTTTTTTCTGTTTTTTTTTTCCTCTCTCCTGGTTTTTCCCTTTTACTCTGATTTTTCTCTCCCAACATGATTTATAAAGCAATGTGTATTAGAAATAAATTTAAAAAAATAGTGATTCTTTGGCAGTTGGGGACATGGAACTCTCCTGAATGTGCCAAAGTTTTCCATAATGCAACGAGGTCTTTCTTAGACACCCCTGAGACACCTTTCTTCCACCCTTTAAGTCAACAAACATTTAAGGAGCTGCTACTTGGGTGGCCTGTTCTAAGTACCAGGAACATAAAGAGATGCATGAGATGTTCCTTGCTCTCATGGAGCTCACTCTCTGATGGGGCAGACACCTTGCCAACAAGTATGTAGAAACCCTTTATGGACAGGATGAATTGCACCCAGTCAAGAGAGGGAAGGTCCTAGAGTTAAGGAGAACTAAGAAAGTCTTATTGTGCAAGATGGATTCCCGGTGGGGCTTCAGGGAAGTCAGAAGGATGGGGAGGGAGATGGACCAAGTCAGAAGGTGGAGTGTCCTATTCTCACAAGGGAAAGGAGGCTCATACAACTGTTTTGTAGAGTATATGGAGGAGACAGACAGAGACAGAGAGAGAGACAGAAAAAAAGAAGAGAAGAGAATGGGGGGAAAAAGAATAGACATTTAGAAGAGGGGTAGAAGGTGAAGTTGTCTAACAGCCACAGAGAGGATTTAAATTGGATCCTTTTGGTGAGAAGCCACTGGAGGTTGTTGAATGGCATGATCAGGGGTGAGTTTTAGGAAGCAGAATTGGACACCTGGGTGTTGGATGAAGTGAACTGGTGGGAGACCTGAGGCAGCTGGACCAGCAACCTCTTAAATGCCTCAGGGCTGAGGTGATTGGGCCCTAAACCAAGAAAGTGACACATGTGGGAAAGAAGGGGCTGTATGTGAGAGAGATGTCCCAAAGGTAGAATTGACAGGACTTCAGTACAGATTGAACGTGGCCTGGGGAGGGTGAATATGGGAGAATCAATAAGGAGTAAAGGACTTCATTTCTGAGCTGGGACTATTGGGAGCAAATCTCAGTCAGCATTAGGAAAGTAGGAAGATGGGAAGATTAGGAGAAAGAATTTTGGATATAATAGTAGGAGAACCTGGGGAGGAGAGAAAATAATTTCATGAAGACCTAGAGAGGAAAAAAATTGAGTTCTAGATTCTCTCCCTTATTCTCACCCACAATTAAGAAATCATTTATGAAGTTATGCAATACATTTCTATAAAAGTCAAGTTTTAAAAAAAAACCCACAGATTTTGCACCTTAATAAAAATAAAAACCTCGAGAAAAATTAAGTTTAAAAAAAAGAGAAAGAGAGAATTCTTCAATCTGTATTCAGACAACCATCAGTTCTTTTTCTGAGTCTGAATAGGATTTTTCCTAAGTCCTTCAGAATTGTTGTGGATGATTGTACTACTTAGAATAGCAAAATCTTTCACAGCTGGTCATCCTAGAACTGCTGTTCCTTTGAATATGGTATGTATTACTGTGCTTGAGTTCATGGAGGATTGTCCAGGTTTTTTTCTTCCTGAGAGCATCCTGCTCATCATTTCCCATAGAACAGGAATATTCCATCATAAACACACACCACAATATGATGAGCCCTTCCCCAATTGATGGACATTCCCTCAATTTCCAATTTTTCTTTCTCCCTGAGAAGAGAGTTGCTATAAATATTTTTTGAACATATAGATCATTCTCCTTCTC
>JAJPUD010031036.1:0-12781 GCA_023553655.1 Myrmecobius fasciatus | reverse complement strand
GGCAGAGGCCAAGGCGGCCCTGGGTGCGCCCGTGCCCACTGCCCTCCCCCAGGGCGGGCCCCCTCACTGTTGACGCCGGCCTCGCCGTTGCCCTGCTTCTCCAGCAGCTGTTCCATGTTAGCAGTGCCTTGGGCTGCAGGGTCCAGCTGGCTGCCGCCGCACGGAGCCGAAGGTGCTGTCTGGTCGAAGAGCGTGGGGAGGCTGCCGATGGGGGACCTGCGGGGTCAGAGGCGAGGACGCTGGCTCCTGAGCTCACGCTCGGGCCCCCTTTCCCCAGCCCGCTGCCAGCCCGGCTTCCCCCACTCACATGGACGACAGGCTCTCCTGGGGAGAGGTGCCCCGGCACCCGAAACTGCAGTCCTCCAGGCTAGGGTCTGCCAAAGAGAGGCGGGGGTCGGCACGATCTAGCGCAGCTTGCGCACCCCTGGCCCGGCCCGCTGCCCCACCGTGCCCGGCGGCTCTCAGCCTGCGGCTGCTCGGCCCGGAGGGCGAGCTCGCAGGGGTCCCGGGGGGGGGGCACGCGCCCCGGGGCCACGCACCCCTGCCTACTTTCAGACGGGCTCTTCCTGCACTAGCGAGTTCCCCCCTCAGCAGCCCCCCCCCACTTGTTCCTAACTAGTCACCGAAGAAACCTCCGACACTAGTTTCCAGCAGGAAGTGGGCTCGGGGCCTTTGGATGGACCCAGGTGGGAAAGCCCCGCCTCCTGGGGGGGGGGCAGGTGGTGCCTCCCCACCAATCAGATTACGACCACTCCCGGACCGGGGCTCCCTCTAGGGGGCCAGAGGCGGAGCTGCAGCCGGCCAAGCCGTAGACCATTTGTTGGTGGAGTGAATGGGGCGGAGGGTGCTGAGAGGGGCCGCGGCTCTGCCCAGGCTTCCCCAAGGGCCATATGGGCCCAGGGGGTTCACTGAGCCTCGTAGGGCACGGCGGGACGGCTGCTGGAGCCCAGAACGGCCAAGAGTCAAATCCTGATTTACTCTTCCCCTTTTAAGTAAATCTTTTAATCTCTCTAAGGCTCTGTGGCCCAGTCCGATAATAGTCCAGGCCTGCTTCCCGGGCCGGGCCGGAGGAGAGTGCTCTGACAGGATTCTCTTGCGCAGCCCGCCCCCCATGGGCGCGGCGTCCTTCCCAGGGTGGGGCCGGGGGAGGGCCCCTGGCTGGCAGCCCACCTACCTGCTCGGCTGTTGTCGGCCTGGGTGAGGAGGGGGTTCACGGAGCCCATAGGGGTCCCAAAGATGTGGGAAGAAGGAAGGCTGAAAGTGGAGCCAGCCAAGGAGAATACCTGCAGGGGAGGAAAGCGGGGCTTCCTGGATTCCCCAAAAGGGACAAAAGGTGGCCCTGGAAGGGGAGGGAAGGGGCAGGGGCATCCCAGGGCTGCAGACGTTTGGGGATTCAGAGACTTCAGAGGCTTTGGTAGCCCCTGCCACCTGTCTTACCTGGGTGGTGGAGATGGAGGCAGAGGAGGCAGGGAGGCTGCTGGCGAAGGGGGAACGGCTTAGCTGGGGCAGAGCCGACGTGCCTGTGGGGCCCAAGAGGCTGGAGGAGAGGGGCGTGCTGCACACGGCACGAAGGACCCCACCACCGTGCGAGATGGGGTCCTTGTTACTGGTGTAGATCCCTACGGGGAAGGGGATCAGACAGAGGAGAAAGCTCACCTCATCCTTCACGCCAGCTCCAAGCCACCCCACCTTACCCGAGCTCCGAGTGCCCCCCTGCCTGGCCCCCTCAAACAGAATCCCAGCTTGCCCGAGGGAGTTGAGCCTGGCGAGACCTTAGCTCTTGCCCGTCCCTTCCCCCCAAATCCTGCTGACGGGCTAATTTCAGCATCTTTCTGCCACTGGGTTATGGCAGACCTCCTCCCGGCCTGGCCCATTCGAGGGTCCTCCATCTCCCCCAGGGGAGACAGCAGAAGATTCCTACCTGCCCCAAGCAGTGGAGACTCAAGGCTAAGGCTGGGCAGGGCTGCTTGGTGTCCAAAGGCCCGGGAAGCAGAGGCACTGTTCACACCGGCACTGACCAGTGAGCCCCCTGAGAAAGGCGAGGCTGCTGTGGCAGTGAAGCCGGCCAGCTGGGCCCCAGGGAGGGGGGGTCCCAAGGGCCCTCCTCCCCCCCTCCTTGTTCCTACTCCCCTTCGGCCTCCCAGGCCCGTGACGATTCTTCTTGCTCCCTTTGTGCTTCTTCTCCTTCAGGCCCTCCACCACCTCCTCTGAGGCGGCACTCAGGGAGGGCATCCTCTTGTGGCTTCCAGGCCCAGTGCTTCCCCCGGGGACAAGGGGGGCCTTGTACTCTCCTGGAGAGGGCACCCGGGCCCGAGCGGTGCCCGGAGCTGATGTGGAGAAGCGCATGATGGAGCCGAAGCCAGAAAAGACCACCTTCTGCTCAAAGACGTCGGCCTTGGGGGGCTCGGAGGCAGGGGGCGAAGCAGGGGCTGGCGGCCCAGGGGGCGTGGTCTTGGGGTACTTCTCTTCCTCTGGCTGCTCCAGTTTGGGGAAGGATGAGAAGTCCGGGGAGCTTTGGAGGGAAGAGACTGTAGACACATAGAGGAGGCTTAGGGTCAAGGCTAGAATACAAGTCACCTCTGTTGGACCTATTGTAATAGAGGGAGAGGAGACTATGGAAGCCAGCCTGGGGGAAGAGGAGGCTAACTCAGCTGGAACTCAGAGGAGAAAAAAGGGGAGAGAAGGAGTAGGACCTTGGCTACTCATTTGGAAGAACTAGAATTTAGGAGGACACGGAGGGAGGGAGAAGGAAGGGACTGTTGGTGTTTTTCTCTCCTGAATCTGCTGCATGCAATGCAGCCATAAGGCTGAGACAGGGACAGAACTTGTGATTTCACTGGTTAAAGAGAAGTCCCAGATGGGAGAAGTCCCTCCATTAGTTCTGGGCAGCACTTTTTTTACCCCTTAGTTACATAGAGCAGAACTTCTTAAACTTTTCCCACAATCCCTTTATGCCCAAGAAATTTTTACGTGACCCTGGGTATGCAGTTATATCAAATAGATATACAAATCAAACATTTACTGAAAATAAATCAATGATTTGCAACCCCCACATTCAGTTATGAGACCCTGCGTGGGGTTGCCCCTCAGTTTAAGAAGTATCAAGAGATTAAGTGATTTACCCATGATCATATAGTCAATATATAGGCAGAATTTGAACTCAGTTTTCCTGGTTCTGAGACTGGCTCCTTTACTGCTAGAACACTCATGTGCATGTTTTCTTTAAAAGGTGGAGTTGGGACGGGCGCCAGCTTGGGCTCCAGGCCCTTAGACTTCCCCTGAGCTCTCACACTCACCTGTGGGCTGGAAGGGTCCTCCAGAAGAAGAGGAGGAGGAAGAGGAGGAGGCAGAGGTGAAGTTGGCCACGCCTTTCCCACTGCTCAACTTCTTGCCCTTGTGGCTGAGGCTGTGGCTGGAAGACTTTTTCCCTTTGGCATCCCTGCTGCCCTCGGGGGGTTCCCGGGCACTGCCCTCATGGTGAGAGGAGGAGGAAGAGGAAGAGGAGCCCTGAGGAGGCAAGAGAGAAGTAAGACTCAGAATCAGCCTCCTGCCCCCATGGTAGAGTGGGGATTCTGCCCATTGCCTCGAGGTCTGGGAGGAGAGATCCCAGAGGGGAGATGTGCTCCCCTGCCCCCACCTTGCCACCCTTAGGATGGGCATGATTCTCCCCTTTTGTCCACTGAATCAAAAGATCAAAGATTCAGAGCTGAGTTTGAGTTCCTCATTTTACGGATAAAGAAACTGAGGCTTAGAGAAATTATATGGCTTGCCCGGGTTTGCCAGGTACTACTTGTTTGAGGGAGAACTTCCCCCCCATCCCCCAGAGGGGCACAACCCAAATTTTCTGGGAGAAAGGCTGTCCTGCTGTGCCACCCTCTCCCAAAACGGAATTGGACCTAGGCCCAAGAGCTGCTACAGCTGGCTCTGCTGTTGGACTCAGGGGGTGCCTGGAGACTTAGGGGGCAGGCTCAGAGAAGGGGATGCTGGGCCCTGCCGAGGAGCTCGGAATCAATGGGAACAAATGGAGGAGGACTAGGAAGGGGCCTGGCCTGGAGGCAGCGGCAGGACAGCAATGTTAGGAGGGGACGGAGCCTCCGAAGGTCCAGATGCGGGTCGGGGCAGCACTGTTATGGGGTGCTAGGGATTTTCAGGCATGGGAAGCAGGAAGCTGGCAAGCTGCCAGCCAGCCCAATATGATAATGGGGAGAAGAATAAGGGTGGGAAGCAAAGATACCCCGACAGAGCCACAATCTTCACTCTTTATGCTGCACAACAGCTGGAATTGTGAGGCAAGCCAGATGTGGCTCTAATCTGAGAGAAGGGAAGGAGAATTGTGGGGGAGGGAAGGTTATAAGGGGACAGCTGGCCGTTTGGAACCTCGGCATCTCTGGGCATATGCTTCCAAAGAAGTACAAATGAACGTGCGCATTTGCAGACAGACATGTCACCCGTTGTGGGCATAAACATACTCACACTCATGCAGGCTCACACACAGACACCCCCCCGCCAGCCAGCCAGGAGCACCCCGGGGCTGCCCAGCCCTGCCTCTGGGATGCCAGACGCCCATCTAGGATCCCCCTGGGCTTCTCTACACCAAGTGGGTGCAGCCTCAGGACCGAGGGAGCTGAATTCTCTGGCCGAGTTTCCCTCCCCACCCCCCTAGCAAAGAAGGGGGAGAGGGAGAAGGCTACTACGCCTGGGCAACTTGGGCAGTCACTATGGCAACATCACTGGGGCAACCTGATACCCGATCCCCGTGCCAAACTGCCCTCGGCGCTGCCAGCCTCCCGTCAGGGAGGGGCAGAGATGAAGAAGGGGCCTCTCAGACCCCTGGGCCCCATGGAATGGGGTGGGCAGGGCTCCCAGTGCCCCTCTCTTTAGGATTAGAGAGTCCCAGGAGAGGAGAGAGGAGCGAGCTCTGTTTGCCAGATGTTCTATCTCTGAATGTGGCAGTCTGACCCACCAGGGCCTCAGGGATGCACAGCTGGAGAGGGCAGGGTTGGAAGAGGGCCTAACTCAGGTGCTGCAGGAGAAGGGTTGGGGCCAGGGGCAAAAGGGAGGTCATTCAGGGGAGGCGAAGAGCGGGTGAGTGGCAAACACCGCCCGCCTCGAGATGTGGGAGCAGGGACCCTTCCAGGGAACAGGATTTGGGGCTGACTTCCCGAGTGTGGCGCTGTCCCATCAGGAGCAGGCACACCTCACAGGTGTTAGGAAAGAAACCAGGTAAGGCTCTAGGATCTCTTCCCTTGCTGACCTGGCATTTGGGTGAGGGCAGTGGCGTGTTGCCTCCTGCCTCTGGCCTCAGTTTCCACATCTGTAGAATGAGTGAGTTAGACTAGGTGCTCTGTGGGCTCCAATCCCATGGTCCTAAGACCCTGCAAACTGAGGGACGTACCCCCACAATTGCTGCTGACCACAAGGGGGGAGAGAATAAGGCCATCCCCCATGCTCCCTTCGACCTTCTCTGGGACAGGGACATGGCCGCACGAGCAGCCAGCAGCCGCAGCGAGCGCTCACAAAATCTGAGACTGCCGGAGCTCACCTAATCACCCCTTCATCTTACAGACAGGGAAACGGAGTCCTAGGGGCATGAAGCAGGACGCCCCGAGGCCGCCTAGCCACTTAAAGCCATTCTGGGTCACCAAGCTGGCTCCTGACCCTCGCCAGGGCGCCTGCCACGACCAAGCCCGTGGTTTTGTGCCCACTTGGAAGCCCAGCTGGGGTGAGCCGCCAGGTTGGGGCAGGACCTCCCCGCGCCCCCTCCTCCCTTCCGTTCTCTGCTCCCCTTGGCCTTCCCAGGGCGTGGAGGAATGCCAGCAGCTGGTACCTTGTCAGTGACAGGGGGCACAGGAGGAGTGAGGATTCTGGGGGGAGACTCGGGCCTCTTCTTGTGCTTCTGTTTCAGCCGATCCTTGTCCTTACGACTCTGCAGAGGCAAAGGGGGGGCAAACTGAGGCGCCTGCCGACAGACGGGGGCCAGGCTGGGGGGGGGAGCCGAGCCGAGGAGCTGGGCTGGGTCCTAGGCCAACGTGCTGGCAGCGGGGGCACATCCCCTTTTCTGGGCAGCGAAGGCGCTTCGAAGCGACTTGTGCCCTCCGAGCCAGGCTGGAGGCAGGGATGGGGCTTCTCAGGGATGGGGAGGCACAGACAGGTTCCTCCGTGATTCCCAGCCCCTCCCCCCTCTCTCTGCTGCCTACTAAAAATAGCTTGCTCCATTATCATGCCAGCGACCCAGCTCGACACACGATCCAGTAAGGACACGCATAGTGGGACAGATACGCGGGGGAGTGCGGGCCGCGGGCACGGGGGCACCGACACCCACAACCAGGTGGAGGACCCCAGGGCCCCGCTGGGGGCCAAAGACGAGAGGCAGCCACAAGGTGACGGGGCCCGCCGCCAGCACCCGGACTTGGCTCACACGGCCTGGTGCGGCCCCCAGGACAGGGCTTCCCGGCGGGGCAGGGGCAGCAGGTGCCCGGGCCGCCCTCCCTCCCCGGGGATGACCTACCTTCTTGGGGCCTCTGTCGTAGTGGGAGCCATGCTTCTCCTGGGAGGACGGCGAGGCGGACTGGCTTCTCCGGCCAGCCATGAAGCCGCTGTTGCCTCCCCCAGAGCCCCCGCTGGCGTGCCGCGACGGCTTCTGGCGGAGGGGCGGAGGGGAATGGGCTGGCTGTGGGAGGGGGTCTGAGTCAAACCCTCCTCTCACCAGCCCATGGAAAAGATCATTAAGAGCAAGTCATCCATACTCTGCTCTGCCGGGGTGTCCCCCTGACCTCGCCATTCCCGCTAAGCCCCGGGCTCCTCCCAGCCAGGGCCGAGCCCGGCTGAATCACGGAGGTTGGAGCTGGGAGAGACCAGCCAGTCACTCCCCAGGCCCAGAGCGGTTAAGGGCCTGCCAAGGCTGGATAAGGAGGGCCCCTGACCTGAGCCCGGCGCCCTTTCCGCCAGACTGTTTCAGTCAGCGGCTTGGCTATGGCAGAGGCAGGCAGCGAAGGCCCTCCTGGGGATGCTGGGCCCGAGCTGGCGGGGGCAGAGAGAACCGTCCCAACTCACCATTTTGCTGAAGTGGTATTTGCAGTAGCCGCAGTATTTGACGTTGTCCACTTCTAAGACCTCTTCCTCACACAGCAGACCAGCCATCTGGGCACTGAGCCCCCCACCCAAGCCCAGGGAAAGTCAGGATGGAGGGCTCCGGGTGCAGACCACCAACAACCCCCCCTCCCAGCCAGCCCATCCTCTGTCCCTTTTCTGAAAACTTGTAAGTATTAGAAACAACAGCTAACGGAAACATTTTCTGCTTTCTGCCCCATTCCCAGGATGTCAACAGACAAATCCCTCCTTTGCACAGCGGTGTCTATAAGATGTGGTCATATGTGTGTGTGTATGTGTGTGTGTGTGCATATGAGTAATATATACATGTATAGGCTATGTGTATGCAAATATATATGTACATATGTGTACACACACATATAGGCAAGACATCATTTTAAATAGGATTTAGCCAGCTATGTATGTTTTATATATATATATATATATATTTATATGAGAAACAAATGTGGGGGGGGGTGTTGGCACATTATCTTAACCACCCCTGAAGGGGCAGAACTTGGAACAAACAGGCCAGTTATGCCTTTGATGAAAAACCAAGAATTTATTTTGGGATGACAAGACTACAGATTTAGGGCTGACCTTTATTGAAACATTTTACAGATGTGCAAACTGAGGCCCAGAGAGGGAAGTGACTTGCCCAAAATGTAAGCAAATAAGCATGCACAAGAAGGGTGAAGTTGCCAGAATCTTTCAGACTGAGTCCACTTCTACCCCTCATCTTTCCTGGGCCACCCCAGGGCTCTGAGAGGGCATCTGGGGACAGGGGCACCCTGGGGGAGGGGATGACTCACCAGGTGACGTGGAAGGCTTGCCGACAGCCATGCCGGTTACAGGTCATGCAGGCCCCTGAGGCTGCCTTGCTCTCCCGGCCCTGCTCCTCACAGATGTAACAAGTCTAGAGAAAGCAATGGAATTATGGGGTCTCAGGGCAGAGGGACTTGGATCTGGAGAAAGGAAGGGCTGTTTTCAAATCCAGTCTCAGATGTTTACCATGCAACACTGGGGGTCACTTAACATCTCAGAAACTCAGCTTCCTCATTTGTAAAATAAAGATAACAGCACTTGCTATGCTGCCTTATGGTGAGGATCAAATAAGATAATAGTTAAAAAAAACACAAACCCTTCTTTCTGCAGCGCTCTGTGCCCTACTCCCCTTCCTGGCTCTAAGACCTTGTGGTTCCATCTTCTTCCCCTGCCCCATCCAATCCATTGCCCCCTTCCTTTTTTCTTCCAGGGCTCCTATCCCCCAATTCCTTGATATCTTTTTGTTCCACAATACAGAGCATTCCCGAGATACAACCTCAATCCTTCCTAAGGATAACTCAGTGACTTGGGGCTTTTAAAGCTTTATTTCTACAGCTTCCCTGTGAAGTAGGCAGTACAAGGATTATTCTTCATCATACATATGATAAGACCAGAGGGCATGGAAGTTTTAAGTGACTGCCCCAAGATCAAACAACCAGTATAGGTCAGAATTGGAATTCTAGCCATGGGTCTTCGGATATTGAATCTGGGGTTACATCTTAATCAATCAATTAATTGATTTCTTTTTTTTTTTTTGAGCTGCAATTGGGGTTAAGTGACTTGCCCAGGGTCACACAGCCAGAAAGTGTTAAGTGTCTGAGGCTGGATTTGAACTCGGGTCCTCCTGACTCCAAGGCTGGTGCTCTATCCACTGCGCCACCTAGCTGCCCCTCTTGTGCTACTTCTACTGAAAACAAACACCTTTCTGCCAGAGCCCATTTTCCCTGGCTCGGGTGTTTGAGGCTTGTGGGTGTGTAGTGGAGGTATGAGGGGAAGCAAGAGGGAAGATGCTGGGACCTCCAGGGAGGAAGGAGGGAGGAAGCAGAGCATGCTGACTCGGCTGAAATGACTAAGATGAGAAGATAGATGGAAGAGTGGACAGTGAGACGGACACAGAGACTGATGGAGGAATGGCAGAAGGTGGAGGGATCTGATGGAGGGATGGATGAAGGAGAAGAGAGAGGAACAGGCCTCGAGAAGGCTGAGTGAAGGACTGACCTTGTTGAACCGGTCGTGGGGCACGTACTGTAGGACAATGGGCTCCATGGTGAGCACATTGGCAAACTGCACCTCGGGGATGTACAGGGCGCACACCACGTGGGCCCAGCCTAAGAGGCAAAGAGACAAGCTTCAGGGAGCAGCCCTGACCTCCAGGCCTTCAGTCCCTGCAGGAGCCTCCTCCTCCTCCCCAGCCTCTTCACCCCAACACCAAACCCAGACCACTAGTCCTCATTCGTTTCATCCAACTCCAATGTCATTTAATTCAGGGCATACAAAGAAAAATTCCCAGCCCCTTCCTAACCCTTCCCAGGCTAGGAACCTTCAGACCAAGTTGAGCATAAATGTGTCTGGCCTGGGCAGGGGAGCCCCCTGAGAGTCCACGTGGGGGGCAGGGTGAATCCTATGGGAGGAGGAGGAGGGGCTCCCTTGCTCACCTCCATTGTCCGTCCTCTTCAACGCCCCATCTTTGTGCGGGCACAGCTCACACCTCTATGAGAAAATACAGGGCAGACACGAGGCATCAGAGAGGGCACCTGACATATGGGCAGGGGAGAAGGGAGGGCCTGGGAGGATAGCTTTGGAGCCCTCCCCGGCTCCACTGAAAGTGAGTTTAAAAGGCCCCAACTCTGGGGACTGAGGGACTAAGTGCTGGGGATGAAAAGCTTTTGTGTTCAGTGTTAGAAATGAGGTGTGGAGGTTCGACTGGAGTGCCATGGGAGTTCAGCGTCCCCTGTGAGGAGGCGCAGTCAGTGTCAGGGAATGGAGGGGCTCAGTGTTGGGTGCTGGAGCTCAGTGTCTGTCAGAGATGGAGGAGGCAGTGTCAGAGTGAGGGTCCATGTAAAGGATGGGAAAGCTCAGTGTTGGGTGCTGGGAGCTCAGTGTCAGAGATGGAGGAGTCAGAGTCAGAGGTGGGGGTCCATGTAAAGGATGGGAGGGCTCAATGTCAAATCTCTAGGTCTCAATGGGGGAAACCAAACACTCAGGATTGGGGTATCTAAGTAACAGGATTGGGGGGTGGGCACTTAGGAACTCAGGCTTGACCTAAACTCAAGATTCTCCAGGCTCAGCCTTGATGCCAGGGAAATTGGTGGAGGGTCCAGGGGAGCAGATGTGAGGAGAGCATACTCACCACCCTGGCGGCTCGCTCCTGTGACTCACATTTCCGGCAGAACCAGGGTCCGGTGGGCACCTGGACGATGCCATAGCAAGCTTGGGGGGTGGGGTAGGAAGGGTCAAGTCAGTGCCCAGAGTCCCCTTAAGGACAAGGGCCCCAGAATGGGGGGGATGGGGAGGGGGCTCTTGAGAGCTGGTTTGAAGCAATTTTCTCAATGACTCCCTTAGGAATTGTGGGTGGCATGGGGGGGTGCAGAGGGAGTAGAGAGGGTGCACCTTCATAGGGATAAGCCAGCCTCCTTGGCTCTCATATCTTATTCTCCACCAATTCCTTGGGAAATTCTTCAAGGGGTTACATACAACCATACAACTACATGACCATACAACATCAAAACATGACAATCACACGTGACCACACAACAAGACAACCCCATTTCCTAAAATCAATGGTAGGCCTTGGGAGGTAGGAAATTTGGGTCCTCGCCTTAGACCTTTAGATGACCTCCCTCATACACAATTTCCTCCTAGCTTTCCCTCTTCCCCATCATCAGAAACTACATAAATAAGGGGAATATTTATTTACACTCTTCCAACAAGTCATGTTGAGGTTTGCTTTGTATATGTTATTTTGGAGGGGGAAATAAATAGTCAAAGCAGAAAAAAAGGTATCCTCTATGTCCTTCACTTTAGCTAGCTGGGCAGCACAGGTCAGAAGTCACCTACAAGGGCAGGTGCCAGAAAACTAACTCTGGGGAGGAGCTGCCAAGAGCCACAGCAATTGGGCTCCTGGGCAACAGGGGCTGTTCCCATGATAAACGGGGCTAAGGGGGGGCCTCCCAGAGGAAGACTGAAGGGGATGCTAAGATCCAGGTGTCTTCGGTCTCCCCCACCCCCCAATTCCTCCAGGGTTGAACCACCTAGTCATGTGCTGCTTCGGAAACTCCCAAAACCAGTATCTACGGTCCCACACCTTTCCCTAGAAACATCTTCCGAGTCTCACCCTCTTTTCAACACCCCTTAAAGTCTCTACCTATCCTCAACCCCACAGGGCTCTAAGTCCCTGCTCTTACCTCCCTAATACCCCCCCTTTTCTAATCCGGAAGCTGGAGGGGAGGATTGACTCTTTCTGACCTCCCTTTTTACCACGAAGCAAGAACCAAATTAACCAAATGGGGTTAAGGTTGGGGGGGGGTAGAAAAGAAGAGTTTTATTCTGGTCACCCCAAACTCGGGATGGGGCAAGCGGGGTGGTGGTGGTGATGAAGCACACCATTAATCGCCCTTTTCCTTGGACTCCCCCTAAACTCATTCAACTTGGGGGGGTGGGGGGAACAATATGATCGGAACAATAGGCAAGAAAACAAAGCCTAGTCACCCCCTCCTCCTCCTCAGATGGGGGTGAGGTGGGGGGTGTCCCCTTCCACCTCCCCTTCCCCTTCAGGTGTGTGTGCGTGGGGCTGGGGCAGGTCCCCACGGACTCGGGGTAGTCCCAGGAGTGGACGCCAGTCTCCGCCGGCCTGGCGATGGGGGGCGCAGACCCCCGCCCCCTCCCTCAGCCCCCTCCGCTGGGGGGGGGTCTCGCCCTCCCCCTCCCCCTCTTACCTTGATGGACAGCGACGCTACACGCGTGTCCATCGCAGTAGACTAACGGATTCTCCGCCCAGCCCCGCTCGTCCGAACACACGCAACAACCTCCTACCATCTCCTTCATACTTCCATGAGCTCCCGGGGGGGGGGGGGGGGGGGGGTGGGGGGGCGCTGGGGGGGTCAGGGAGGGAGGGAGGGAGGGAGGGGGGGCTCCTTCGCTCCTCTCCCCCTCTTCTTCTTTTTCTTCCGCTCTCTCGCCCTCTGGCCGCCCCCGCCGCTGCGCTCTTGCCCTCATGCCCCGGCGGGCGCCCCCCACCCCAAGAAGAACCTGGCTCTCCCCTGCTCCCCCTCCCGGGCCCCCCCGCCCCAAACTAAAGAAGGCCCCTTAGCAGCGGCAGCCCGGCCAGGCCGGGGTGGCTGAGAGTGGCATAGCTCCCTCCTTCCCTCCTCCTCCTCCTCCTTCTCCTTCTCCTCCTCCTCCTCCTCCTCTGGCCCCCCCCTCCGGGCGCACACGGCCCCCCCCCTCCCTCACCCCGCCCCCCCTGCTCCCCCTCCCCGCCCCGTCTCAGCAGTCATGGCCGCGGAGCTCGGTAAAGTCTTAGGTTCAGAGAACAAAGCCTCGCTTGGTCGGGAGGGTTTCTTTCTTCCTTTTTTTTTTTTTTTTTTAATTCGCGGTCCGCCCCACGCACACTTGCTCACTCACACTTTCCGCTGTCCCCTTCAGTTGGTCCAGGGCTCTGTACTCAGGTGGTGTTTTCTGTCCGTTTTTTGGCCTCATTTTCCAGTCTCTAGCTGTATGTCTCTATGCTGCGGGTCTCTCTTAATATCAGCCCTGGGGGGGAACTTAGAGCAGGGACTGGAGGAGCCCAGGGAAGAGACATGTTGTGAGTTTGGGATCCTATTCTGGGGACTAGGATGTTGTGGACCCTTCCCCACTCTCCCAATCC
>JAJPUD010031034.1:0-12783 GCA_023553655.1 Myrmecobius fasciatus | reverse complement strand
GGGAGAAAGAAGTTGTAGTTCAAGCCTCCTGGGCAAGCAACCCTGCTATTCTCCCATTGCTCTAAGGGCCCAAATCACCCTGTCTGGAGCATTCGTGCTGTTCCCTGTTGCGAAGGGTTTAATGTCTTAGCTTTTAAGAACCCCTAAGACCTTAATGTGCCAACAGATAAAATCCGTGGGACGAAAATTGACAGGGCCTGCGACCCGGGATCGGGGGATGGAATGATGTGGGAGTAGGAGAGTCCTTCTATAAGTTTATGTCTTTGAGTTGCGGGGTGTGTGTGTGTGTGTGTGTGTGTGTGTGTGTGTGTGTGTGTGCTCGTGCCCCGCATAAAATCAGAGCTTTTTGTTTATCCTTGAGATAATAATATGGAGGTTGTAAGCGTCTAAATCAAAAATGGAAAGGTCTCAATCTCTGTGTGTTTATGTGTATGTGTGTGAGAGACAGAGACAGAGATGGAGAGAGACAGAGAGACAGAGACAGAAAAGCCTTAATTTGTTAGGTACAGGATGGTAGTGGTGGTGGTATTAATGCTAGTGTTGGTGCTGGTGCTGGTGGTGATTGCTTTGTCCAAATGGATGGGGAAGTAAGGAATTGGGTTGAAGGGGAAAGCCGACAGAGACTCGGTTTAATACTTCTCTCTTCTTCTACTCCTCTCTTTCCCCAATTCAGCTTTAACAAACACAAAAACTACCCTGTGAGAGGACAAAAAAGTGACCAAGGAGAACGCAAAAGTGAACCCCAAGATCAAGTTCAAGTGCAAACAGCCGCTACAGATTCTCTGGCTCCTGCCCGGAACCAAAATATCTTTCCTGCCCAAGGCCAAGGCGCACCCTTCTCCTTCTAGGTGCCCAGGGTGGGTACACTGTGACATGTGAGCCTTTTGACTTATACTCCCAGAAAGGGCTTGGCGGGTCGGAACCTGATCCACTTTCACCCCTGAGCTCGTCTTCTTCTGCTCTCCCAGAACTTCTTATTGAAAGCAATTAGAAGCAACAGCGTGGGAAGGGAAGGTCGCCCCCGCAATCCCCAGAATACTTTCCTAAGAGTTTGGGGGCGTAGAAAGGAGAGTGAATAGAGAGGTCAGACCAGTTGCGCATTTTTTGGGACTAGTGGTGTTTTTAATTGTCTTCTATTACCCCAAAGTCTCCCAGAGAACTTGGATTTCTCCCCAATTCTCTGCCCCTTCCTCCTTCCTCCCCCCCACTTTTCTCCTTCTCCCCACTCCCACCGTATCCATCTCCACTAAGCAGGCTACTTGAAGTAGCAATAGAGATGTAAGGGGAAGTCTCTGTTAAGAGAATACAAAGATTTCCATAAACTTGACATCTTTTTAAAAGGGATTCTCTCCTCTGAAATGATTTTTTTTTCTGAACCAGAGACCTTTACATATCTAACTGGTGAGAGTTCTGCCCTGGGGAATGAATGTAGGGTGCTGTATCTCTCGCCTACTTTCTTGGCATCTTTTGCAGGTAGGTTGTGGGGCAAGGACACTCAGCTGAAGCTTGGCGCCGTGTCCTCTGGGCCTCCGAATATTATCTTTCCCTCACTCTTATGAGTCGTGTCAATTTTCCGAACCACGCGGAGCTCCTGGCCCTGATTGGGGAGATCTCACCCACTCACCCATAGGCCCTACTGGTTTGGAAGGAAGCCGGAAAGGAAAAAAGGCTCACCGCATGTTCTAAACCAGGGTACATTTTAAGCACCCAGATATTTATTTCCAAAGAACCTTATTAGGTACTTCCCTTAGAGACTGTAATTTAATGTCCCAGGCAACCAGAATCCGGATTTTCTTTAGGGTAATATTTTCGGGTATTATTTTAAGGTTAGAAGTCAGCTTTCCGCCTGGTGCAGATGAAAATCAGCTCTTTGATTTAAGAATCACTCTACGGTCATCTGAATGAGATTCCCCCATATGACACTTAAAAAAACGGTTTCCACCCTGAGACCTTGTGATGTAGGTAGTGATAGTGTTAAATCCATTTCACAGATTAATAAACAGGCTTAGAGAGGTGTGGAAGGCAAGGATGCCAACTAACGCAGCGCTGGACATCTGACCATTTCAGTTCTGATTCTATACGCCAGCTGTAAGTCATCTCTTTTTTGCTATTAAAAAAATCATCTACATAAAACCCAGAATGCAGTGAGATGATTTCCTTTTTTTTTTTTTTTGAGAGGGGGGGATCGAATTCATCAACGTGGGCAGCTCCCGATGTGGAAATACAGTCCATGGATGTAGATGGACAACTCATTTGTAACTCAGTTTAGAAAAATAGATGGGATCATCACCGAGAGGTCAAGAAATTCGCTTTCCTGCAAGTAGTAGGCGTCAGAGAGTGGACTCGTACCCAGTTCTCTATCCACAAAACGCTGCCTCTCACTCTGTTCATAGCAAAAATTTACTATGAGCATTTTGTTGTTGTTGTTGTGGTTATTGTTTGGGGGTGGGGGGTGGAGACTTGGACTAAAGGCTAGTTAATTACCCAGAGTCAGTCTTAAAGCCCCATTCATTTTGCTGATTGTCATTCTATTTATTTCCCTAATCTGGGGAGATTTTAGTCTGTAATTTAGGGAGGCGGTGGAATCAGTGAAGCTAGAGGTGCTAAACTTTAGTATTAGAATGAACTACACAGTTCACTTGGGGAGGATCAGCCTCCACCCTCCTACAGAGCACTGTAAGATTTGAGCCGGAAGCCACAACCGGAGGAGACTGGGCTCAAGGAAGGAGTCCTGATTCTCTTCATCTAGGGGCTGGCTCTTTAAGGACAATGGCTACCTCGGGAGCCAGACTTTTAGCAAGAGAAGTCAGCTGTCCCAGGCTTTCCTCCATTCTATTGAAATGTCCAGAACAATTCGTTATTTAGATAAATAGTACAACGATATAGTCGTACACATGCAGCTCAACTGAAAGCTAAAGGGAGAAGTGAGATAACCCTTTAGAAAAAACTTAAAACCTTTTCCTTTACATTTCTGGAGTTCTTGAGGTGAAACTGTGGGGTCGGTATAATTTTTTGTTTATTTGTTTTGGCCTTGAATGACCTAGATAATTTTCGCCCTCTTTCCTCATTATCCCTTATGTGTCTAATGTCCCGGAGGATAGCACACGCAATTTGAAAGGCTTTCTTTGAACTTATGTGAGGAAAGGCTCAATTTCCTCAGAGTTCTTCCCTTGATTCTCTTTTCATGTCCAGGGAACCCTAAAAGCCAAGTCAGTGGCTTCGATGGCTAGGCTGGAAGTCTGCATTGTGAAATCTGGAATGGCCATAACAAAAATGAAGACCCCCCCCTTTCCCTTTTCCAGTTCAAGAACCCCTTCTTCCTTCCTCCATTCCTTCTCCCCTCCTCGGAGTTTGCTGAACTAATGTTCCTTTCCGGACCATAAAACTCCCACAGCAATTTGCGGCCAACAAAGGGTGCATCTGTCCCTTAGGCTGAGCATTTATTTCAGTTGTTTTATCTTCTTCCCTCCCTCACTTCTATTGGATTATGACTATGAAATCGACTTTCAGATTCGAAATCGACAATTTAGCAATTCTAGAGAAGTAGGGCTGAGGGGTGGGGGAAATGTTATGAAGCCTTTATCAGTGTTTCTCATGAATAACTTTACAGTAAGGTCCAGGCCTTAGTCTGGGCCTGGTCCCTCAGCCCAAACTCCCTAACACAGACGCAACTTACCTTACACCTGTGCTCTACAGGATGTCTATAAAGTCGCAACACACCAAAATTAGCACTAGAGTTAGGAGCCCTAAAGACCTAGCTAACCCTTTCATTTTTTTCAGATTAGGAAACATAAATTGATGTTTCTGAAGGAAGGCTTTTATCTGTCTTACACTGGACACTGGATTACTCATACATCGGCCATGCAAAATACACTCAAGTATGGAACAGAGAAATTAACATGGTCTCATTTATAATCATAGTGTGTATTCATCTCCTGGAATAAGCACTTAGGGCGAATGCGCTATTCCCAGTCAATTGACTCTCTCCCTTCCAAATTGTTCCTGTTTGAGTCTCAATTTCATCTTTGTAGAATGAAGACATTGAATTAGATAGTCTTTTAAGAGTCTTCCACCTTTAACAATCCATATTGGTTTTTTCTAAGTATTCACTATCAAATCGATTTTTGAACTCCAAAGAAAGATTTCTTAAGGTTCAATTATCCCTTGGGAATCGAAGTGAAGCTTTCGTTCAGTGAGAACTTAGATCACATGGATGTTTCTATCTAAATTTCTTCTAGACTCTTTCTATGAAGCCTATGCAAGGAGAATGAAAAACAGAGACTGGAGGACAGCGTTTCGTTTCGTCTCTACTCCGTAGCTCCTGGAAAAGTGAACTGGGATTGGGGGGAAAAAACTTCTTAATGCAAAAGGGTATCGATCTGTTATCTCTGAGCATTTTGAGCAAACTTGGAAAGCAGAACCAGACCGAGTGGATTGTTCTATGCCGGATCCTCGCTGTGAAGACTGCACATAACCTATAAAGGTATATTGAGAACCTTTTCCAGTTCAAGAATCCTTTCTTCCTTCCTTTTAGTTGGTTAGAATCCAAGTAGATTGAACTGAACTGGATCGAATTATACAGAGAGAAGAGACAATTGAATAATCAGAAAGAAAAGAAAAATACATTGTCACAGAAAAAAATACCAAATAGTCATGGGCTGAATTGTCTCTCCGGCCGTCCCTATCCGTTTGTTTTTCCCAGTTTTTTTTCCCTTGTTAGTTTTAGCTCCATGAGGGAAAGAGAAAACTGCCTGAGAATGTTATCTGTGACTGACTGGTCTGGGCTTCTCTTAATCAGATTCAAGTTTGACTAAGGAATTTTATAGGATAGGGAAAATAATATTCATTGTTTTGTTTCTTGAAACTTGAACAGTCCGTTTCAGAGTTCTCTCTCCCTTTGTTTCCTTTCTTTGGAATTTTTTTTTTTGCCCAGAAAAATAATTTTTAGGACTGTGATAGCATTCAGCACATGTCTTAGTAGGTGGATTTCTTAGGCAGGTTTATCTCTATTGGGTTAGAGCCAAAGATAGATCTGGCACTAAAATTGGTCAGTTGTGAACAGCCAATAGTAAGTCATGAATTATGGTCGTGTTTACACTTCTTTTGTAAACTAAAAACATCTGTTGTATTTAATCTTCAATCTCTTCCCTTGACTACAGGCAGAAAATAAAAGGTGATATAAACTATATGGGGTTTTCCCAAGTATTTGTCAACTGCAAACTCTTACACCTCCTAGTTGGAATCCCTAGTGAGTTACAAACTGGCAATCCTATGGAAACCCAAGACTGGTCAGTGGAACTGCACATTGAACAATAGGCTGACACTCACTTAGTAAGAGTGACCTTAAGCAAGCCCTTTCCCTCTTTAGGCTACATGGGCCTTATCCCTCTCATCTGTCTCATCTGCCAAATCGTGGGGATCAGCAAAGTTGTTGGAAAAGATACCCTTCAACTTTTATGATATTTTCTGAGATTCATCTAACTCTAAGTCCTATTAATTTCTAAGCCAGTTTCTTTTGATTGATCCTACCCTCCACTGGGCCTTTACATGAGGCAAGTCTTCACACACAGGCCTTTTCATCACAAATATTATGTGTGTGTGGATAATATACACATGGAAATATAATATTGGCAGGACATGGGGCATTTCTGAAAGATGAGGATGCACTAGAAACTTAAGCAATCCTTTTGCTACCCCCTGAAAAACAGATTCCCCACTAGCCTCTATTCTACCAATACACCAGTCCATCTTCACTTCACTGTCCTAGGGAGTCCACATAGACAGCACATCTCCCTTGCTATAGCCAAAGTCTTTTCACAAGGGCAGTTTAGCATAACCTGCACAGAAGATCTAGTTTCTAACCCCAAGTCTTCAACTCCACATTCTTTCCTGGCTTTCTTCCCTTTGCCTGCATAGGTATTTTCTAATTAATTGCTGGGGCCCCGTTGGAATGGTCTGAAGGATATTCATCTGTGGTGCTATAAAAAAGGCCAGGAACCTCTTTCCGTAGATCTCTCCTCTTCCTCATCCTCCCTCTTTACGGGACTTGGAGTCCTTGGCTGGGAAAGGGGAAGGGAAAGGGAAAAGGGAGTGTGTTTCTTTCCAACAAATGTGAAGAGATCTGCCTCCTAGGCTGCTGCAGAGAAAAACTGAAGAAGCAAAATCAAGCTGGGAATTAGCCCTGTCAGAGGAAGGAAGACAGTTTTGAAGGTGTCACAGAAATGGATCCCGTCGGGCTAAATAAAAAATAAACCCCAGTGTTAAAGGTAGTCGTAAGGACTGCTTTCACTTCTCTCGGTTCCCCTTTCCCTCCTTTCCGCCTTCCCAGGCTCCCTGTAGGTAACCACATCTCCTCAAGCTAATGAGCCTGCAACCTTAGAAAGAGCAGACCCAGTGCCAGAGGCCAAGGACCCCCTGCAGTGAGTGGGAAGTCATGACCCCGCACTTTGCCTAATTCTGATGGCCGATTAGTAGAAGCAGCTTGGAGTTTGTGGAAAAATCACCAGCCTGAGAGTCAGAATCCACGCATGCACGTCTCCATTCATTGGACAGCCTTCCTACGGTTTAGTTTCTGCAGCTGTGAAATGAAAGACACTAATATTTACTCTACTTATTCAGCAGAGTTGTTGGGAAAGATATCCTTCTTTTATGAATGACTACATCGGAAGTCTTCTTTATCTCATTGAGGGAATGGAAAGTTTTGACTTAGCATCGGAGTATAATTTGAGGCTGAACAGTCCTTTTCCCTCCCTATTAGGGGATGAGAGGATAACAGAAGTTATCAGAGTATAATTTGAGGCTGTGAACAGTTCTTTTCCCTATTAGGGGATGAGAGGATAACAGAAGAGGCAAAATCCTGAGAACAACCTGCCAGGTCCACTCTTCTCCACCCCTTGTTACCCCCCTGAGGTTCTCTGGGGAAAGATTTACCAGGAGGTCTTAACAAAACAAAACTGCAAGAGAGCTCGGTACAGCGCTGTGGTATTTACTCAGCTTCTCCCCCTCCACTATTCCTTCCCCACAGCGTGATATACAGCCCAGAAACCGAAAATGCTGAGCAGAAGACCATGAAATCCGTGGAATAAGTGGGGTCGTTAATCACCTTGCAGAAACAGTCCCGGCCTGGCATGGGGAAGGAGAAGGAGGTGGGGGGGGGGGGTTGGGGAGAGTGAGAGGACAGGAAGAATTGTGCACGTGCGTGTGCAGGTGTGAACCTGGACTGTGTGCACTATATCTGGAAGTGTGTAGAGGTTGGAAAGGGTTGTTCTGTGATTTGATCTGTTCCTTGACCCGAATCTTTTAAGAAAAACACGTTTCCTAAACTGGAAGGGATTTGGGAAGGAGAACCAGAACTTGGTTCCCCTTATTAAAAGGCTAGAACTGGTTTCCCTGGGCACAGGAGAAGGCTAAAGGGAGTATAGCTACACATCAGAATTCTACCATAGTTCCAGAATCCTACCAGAGCTCCAGAACCCTGCCAGAAATCTAGAGCCCTATTGAATCTTAGATAGGGAGACTCGAAGGCAGATGTGCACGCCAAGCAGGTGAGATTCGGCTCAGAATAGACTCCACTAGTTTCCCTCGGCCCCGAGGCAGGAGCTGGTGGGGAGGAAGGTTAGCTCAATCGTTGCCACAGGGAGAGAGGTAGCTCAGGGACGGTAGGGAAAACACAGCCAACACATTGAGAATTCGAGTTTTTATTAGGGACAAGTGTTTCTCTTAATGGAAAGCAGGATCCCTCTCTCTAAATATCCTTCGGCACACCCACCGCCTCCATCCCCACCCTTCGAATTTTAATTCCTGCCGAATTTCCTATAGGAAGAGAGGAATAGACTTGGCTTGCTGGGCTTAGTAAAGGCCTCAGTCTCTCCATTGCTTTTTTGCTCCTTTGCTCCGCCTGAACTGAGTGTAGCTCAGTGTCACTGAGGGCTCTGCTCTTTTCCCGCCACAGACAACCCAATAACTGACCCCGACTGCATGAGAGTACACCTCCCCCTACCCTGCTTTGCCCTGCCCAGTTCGGTCTTCCGGGCCCTGTCTCTGGCTGCCAGGCTGGAGGCATTAGGCCCAAGAAGGCGTAGATCAGAGAGCAAAAAGACTGGACCACACCCCAACTCTTGGTGATTTCAGTCAGCCCCAGGAACTGTTTGGGGAAATCATTTGTTTAGAAGTTTTTCAAACAATGGAAAGTGCCTACTTTCCCTGGATATCCTCTACAAGAGCTGAAGCTCACAGCTGTTTTATCAAATCTGTTTACCCCTCGATCTGTCCTCTCAGCGGTGGAGAGGGAAGGGGAACTTCAAAACGGCACTTTCCATTTTAGCCAGAGAACCCGGAAACTTCTCCCGCCACCTCTCCTGCTGCCTGGGTGAGGTGAGACTTTCCTAGGATAAGGCTGGGGGACCGGCTAACAAATGTGGAAAGGATGGAGATGGTGATGATGATGATGGTGGTGATGGTGGTGGTAGGTAGTGATGATGGTGATGGTGATGTGGACTGAGGGAGAAAGAGAAGGGAAAAGCATGGGAGAGAGGAAAGGGGAGAAGGAGACAATTAATAGGATCTTATTCGTAATTTGATTAACTATTAAAGGACTTCCCTGTAAAGAGAGAATAGGAAACAGGACAGTTCTTTAATAGTTCATTAAATTACAGAATCAGTGGGGACAAATTAAGATTGACAATGTAACTGAAGGGACACAAAATATGGCAATAGGAATATTTTTCTGTTCCTGAACTTGGCCAAATCACTTCCACCATTCTAAACTTCAGTTTCTTCTCTAAAATGAAGGGGTTGAATTACATGACCTCTAAAGTCACCTTCAGTTCTAGGTCTTCTATCCTATCTACAAGCAGGGGAATGGTTGTATTTGTCATTTCAGCAGAGCCCCTCCTTCGCTTTGTAGGGTTCAGCGCTTAGGGGCGGGTACTCAGCGTGCTTCAGTATAGAATGTACTTGTGTGGGTTTAACTGGGTTATACCGCTTTGGAGACAGGCTTTCTGAGAAACCAAAGGAGAGTGGTCCTTTCTATACATCTGTTATTCATCTATACATCTCCTCTTTCAAGCCATCTCTGCCGATTCTTCCCAGCCGGGATGAGACAGTAAAGGGCTGACATAAAGCGCTTTGAAAATAATCCTTATCGATTAGACTTCTTCCGTGGATGCTAACCTTAAAAGCAGCCAAACCTCACTTCATTGGCTCTCCTAGCTCCCCCGGCTGAGGACTCCATGGCCTTTGGAAGGTTCCTTTCCTAGAGTAGTGATTCCCTTTCCTCGACCTTCATTTCAAGGTAAATAATCCGAAGAAGCTTCAGTTTATACAGACGGTATTGTGAAAATAGATTTGGCTTCAGAATCCGAAGAAAGAGCTTCAAATCCCATCCCTCATACTTCCTCCTCATGTGGCTTGGAGAAAAAAAATAATCAGTTTTTTCTGAGCCTCAGTCTTCTTCCTACAAAGAGGGGCTAGAGTAGACTATTTCTAAGGCCCCCTCCCAGCTCAATTATCCATCCCCATGCCAGTAAATAGCTTAATAATTTAGATAATTTAATAAGTTAGATCTTAGACCAGATTCCACCATGACTGCTCAGCCACATAAAATTTATTTGCACACACGCTCCAAACACCGGAGCTTCCGAATTATCCGGATTCTTGTGCGTTCCTTCAGTTTATTTTGAATTGAGTAGATCTAACCTTATCTTTTGAGCGTTGGGATATGGGGGGGGGGCTCCATCTACCATGATAAAGGTGAGTTTTGAGGATGTAAAGAGGAACTACCAGTTATTATCATTGTTGCTTTTATTGCTATTAAGACAGATGGGGAGGACGTGGGGGACGGGAGAAGAGAACCATTCTGTATCTTCAAAGAGAGGGATGTCTTTCCAGCTCTAAGTCTACCTCTGCTCACTTCACCTCTCCCTTCAGTTCATCTATTCCGGAGGACAGAAGTCACCTGTCCCTGTAAGACTCTAAGGGGTTACGAGGCTGCGGGAGAGTAGATGGTGACAGTTTATAATAGGTTTCTTCCCTGAAGGAAAACTCACAGGCCTATTGTCTTCCTCTCAGATGCCGAACGAAAGATTGAGAGAAGGGGAAGTTAAAATATACTGGACAAAAATTCATTGTTAAGGAACACTTTGAAGTTGGGCAACTGTGGCTGCTTCAATTTTCCTCCTCCTCTCCCTCCCTCTCCTCCCCCCCTCCCCCGTCCGCCAGATGCACTAGAAATCCTGACTTTGATCTTGCAAAGCAACAATTGAGATTTTTAATTTTTTTATTTTAAAAAAAATGGACAGGGAGGAAATAATAGTAACCATGCAGGCTGGAGCACTCCGGGGAATGGGTTCTCCTGGGCAGGGGGCGGAATCAGTTAGGGGCTTTCTCTCCAGCTTAATTGAGAGGCGAGGGTTTTCCACCCCAAAGAAATATTTCGAGACTGGGTAGGAACATCTGCTCGGGGCCTCGTTTTACATAAATTCTGTTTGCAAAGATTCCCCCCCCCCCATTTTCCTTTTCGTCCCCCTGACAGAGCACATTTGTCTAAATCAAACAAGGAAGTAAAATGCGTGGGGGGGGTGAGGAGTGAAGGAGGGAGAGAGAAAAAGAGGGAGGGAGGGGGAAAAAGGAGGAAGGGGGAGAGAGAGAGAAAGAGAGAGAGAGAGAGAGAGAGAGAGAGAGAGAGAGAGAGAGAGAGAGAGAGAGAGAGAGAGAGAGAGAGAGAAAGGTGTGGATAGGTGCATGTTGGGGCGGTGGCGGGGGGAAGGGAGGAATGGAAGGGTGCATGGAAGTAAGAAGTTTCCTCCTTGCTTGCCATCCTCTCCTTTCGCTCCCCACCCATCATCCGTCTGGGCTCCGAGAATAAATTTAAGAAGAAAGATAGCCAGAGGGAAACGTAGGCACCCCCACCTCTCCCCACTTTTCTCTGCTTCAATAAATGATGTCCTTCTAGAGGGAACTAAGCTGTATACTTCGACCAAGGAGCGATGTCAGCACGTTTCCTCCTTTCCTGGATCTCTCCCTCTGTCTGGAGCTCAGGGAGTTACTGAAATAAGACAGATGTGCAACCTTTCCCGGCGCTTTTGGGATCAGTCTAATAACCCCAAATTGGATTGGGATTAGGAAGAATATTAAAACCACATAGAGAACGACACTTATACCCTCGTTTTCCACAGTCAACCACTCCCACTCCCGGAGTCCTGCCCTGAGTCTCCAAGATGAGAATAAGCTTTTGCCTCTGCCTTGACAGACCCCGGCAAAATCCTCTAGGTGTTCGAATCCGCTTAGAAGGGTCTATTCTCCTCCTCACCAATTCATCGCCTGAGACTCGATTGTCTTACCTTTCATAAATCCATAGTGCATATCTCGAGCATGTAGCTCTATCTTTTGCTCTCTAGAGTCAACAGAGGCACCCTGACTGGGTGGTAGTGGCAGAGGGGAGGAGGTGGGGGGGAGAGACAGACAGACAGAGACAGACGGAAACAGGCAGAGACCAGAGAGAAAGAGACAGAGAGAGACAGGAACAGAAGCAAAGACAGAGGCAGAGGCAGACAGAAGGCATTAATGGATATACCTTTTTCTAATATGAATAGAAGGCTAAAATTTCAATCTTGGGGGTATTAATAACTATTTTAGTAGCACCAACATAAAAGATTCCATTCTAGGGAAAGCTCAGGACAAAAATCACTTTAGAACCTTAAAGCTCTATATTAATATTATTATTATCTAATGTTATTATTTTTTCTATATTATTATCTCTATATTAATTATTTTTCAAAGTAATATAATTATTATTTCTTCATCCTATGAATATTTTATTAAATTTCTCAGAACAATCTGGTTTTGACATATACATGAAGACCAGCTCAAGAGTGTTTTAAAATCATTTGTTATCGACGTGATAATTTGGATCTTATATCAAGTATTTATTATTGATACAGAGTAATTCCCTTGACTATTCGATTTTCTGTGGTATGTTCTATTTCTATGACTTTGACTTTTTACTATATAAATCCTTTGCCAGCAGGACCCCCAAATTACCTGCACTAACCTGTTGGTAGTGGAGAAAAAAGGGAAGGGTAAAACTGAGACTAAAGTCATTTGCTGCTTCTTGGAAAGGACTGTCGAACAAAATGGACTTTTTCAGAAATTCTTTTATTCTTGCTTTCCTTTCTTCCTTTCTCCTTTCTAATTACTGTTTCATTTTCCTCCTGAACACGTGATACCCCAGAGCAGCAAAGCCCATCAGCCTCTAAGGAGTCCTGAAAGTCCCACAAGAATTCTTTATTCTGAAAGCTGCTAGATAGTGCAGTGGAATGAGCACTGGCTTTAGAGTTAGTGGGACCTGAGTTCAAGGTTAGTATCCTCAAACTCCTAACACTTAGTGTCTATGAGACCCTGGAAAAGTCATTTAACCCTAATTGCCTTACTCAAAAAAAAAAATCAGTTTCCAGAAAACTGTCTGCTTCCCCCCCCCCCCCCCCGCCCCTTCCAGAATTGACAGAGGCAATCTTAGCCATTGTAAGGCCAGGGGAAGGTTTCCCCCAGTAAAATAGAAGCCAAAGACCAAGGAATCTCTTCCTTGTGAACTAGGTCAGAAAATGTTCTCCAGCATTCAAAGTATCTAAGCAGACTATAAGTATTTCCTTAAATCTTAGACAGCACACTTACAACTTCCTTTAATGTTCTTCATCTCCCTTTTCTGTTTGACCACATATGTCTCTCTCTCTCTCTCTCTCTCTCTCCCTCTCTCTCTCTCTCTCTCTCTCTCTCTCTCTCTCTCTC
>JAJPUD010031033.1:0-12783 GCA_023553655.1 Myrmecobius fasciatus | reverse complement strand
AATAAAATTGAAAATAAGACAACTATTGAATTAATAAATAAAACTGATTTGATTCTACAAAAAAAATAGATAAGCCTTTAGTTAATTTGATAAGAAAAAGGAAGAGGAAAATCAAATTGTTAGACTCAAGAATGATAAGGGAGAACTTTCCTCCAATGAAGAGGAAATAAGAGCACTAATTAGGAGTTACTTTGTCCAGCTTTATGCCAGTAAGTTTGATAATCTAAATGAAATGGAGGAATATCTACAAAAATATAGATTGCCCAGGTTAACAGAAGAGGATATAAATTATTTAAATAGCCCCATATTAGAAAAAGAAATAGAACAAGCTATTAACCAGCTCCCTAAGAAAAAATCTCCAGTGCCAGATGGATTTACATGTGAATTCTACCAAACATGCAAAGAACAATTAATTCCAATGCTATACATATTATTTGAGAAAATAGGGACACAAGGTATATTGCCAAATTCCTTCTATGAGACTGATATGGTGCTGATAGCTAACCCAGGTACGGTGAAAACAGAGAAAGAAAACTATACACCAATTTCCTTAATGAATATTGAGGCAAAATTTTAAATACGATATTAGCAACGAGATTACAGAAAGTCATCCCCAGGATAGTACACTATGACCAAGTAGGATTTATACCAGGGATGCAGGGCTGGTTCAATATTAGGAAAACTATCAACATAATTAATTATATTAGTAACCAAATTAACAAAAACCCTATGATTATCTCAATAGATGCAGAAAAAGCCTTTGATAAAATCCAACACCCTTTCCTAAAACACTAGAGAGTATAGGAATAAATGGGCTTTTCCTTAAAATGATCAGTAGCATCTATTTAAAACCATCAGCAAGCATCATATGTAATGGAGACAAATTAAAACCATTCCCAGTAAGCTCAGGAGTGAAACAAGGCTGCCCACTGTCACCATTACTATTTAATATTGTATTAGAAATGTTGGCTTTAGCAATAAGAGAAGAAAAAGAAATAAAAGGAATCAGAGTAGGTAATGAAGAAACCAAACTATCACTCTTTCCAGATGACATGATTGTATTCTTAGAAAACCCTAGAGACTCAACTAAAAAACTACTAGAAACAATTCACAACTTTAGCAAAGTGGCAGGATTCAAAATTAATCCACTTAAATCATCAGCATTTTTATATATTACCAACAAAGTTCAGCAGCAAGAGATACAAAAAGAAATTCCATTCCAAATAACAGATGATAGGATAAAATATTTGGGAATCTATCTGCCAAGGAAAAGTCAGGAACTATACGAACTAAACTACAAAACACTTTCCACACAAATAAAATCAGACCTAATCAATTGGAAAAACATTATGTGCTCATGGGTAGGCAGAGCAAACATAATAAAAATGACAATACTACCCAAACTAATCTCCTTATTTAGTGCCATACCAATCAAACTCCCAAGAAATTATTTTACATATCTAGAAAAAATAGTAGCAAAGTTCATTTGGAAGAACCAAATGTCAAGGATTTCAAGGGGATTAATGAAAAAAAAGGCGGATGAAGGTGGCCTTGCTGTACCAGATCTAAAACTATATAATAAAGCAGCGGTCGTCAAAACCATTTGGCACTGGCTAAGGAATATAGTAGTCGATCAGTGTCACAGGATAGGTTATCAGGACAATCTAGGCAATAACCTTAACAATTTAGTGTTTGATAAACCCAAAGACCCCAGCTTTTGGGATAAGTACTCACTATTCTCCAAAAACTGCTGGGAAAGCAGTGTTTCTACTGGGACAGCAGGGTTTCTACTGGGCCTATATCCCAAAGAGATTTTAAAGGAGGGAAAGGGACCCACATGTGCAAAAATGTTTGTGGCAGCCTTTTTTGTAGTGGCAAGAAACTGGAAATTGAAAAGATGCCCATCAATTGGAGAATGGCTAAATAAATTATGGTATATGAATGTTATGGAATATTATTTTTCTGTAAGAAATGACCAACAGGAGGATTTCAGAGAGGATTAGAGAGACTTGCATGAACTGATGCTGAGTGAAATCAGCAGAATCAGGAGAACATTATACACAGCAACAAGACTATACGATGATCAATTTTGATGGACATGGTTCTCTTCAACAATGATGTGATTCAAACCAGTTGTGCTGTGATGAAGATAGTCGTATACATCCAGAGAGAGGCCTGTGGGAACTGAGAGTGAACCACAACACAGCATTTTAATGCTTTCTGTGAATATTTCCATGCATTTTGTTTTCCTTCTTAGGTTATTTTTTTCTTCTTCTCTTTCTAGATCTGATGTTTCTTGTGCAGTAAGATAACTGTATAGATATGTATACATGTATTGTATTTGTCATATAATTTATCCTATTTAGCATGTATTAGATTACCTGTCATCTAGGGGTGGAGGTTGGGGGAAGGAAAGGAAAAGCTTGGGAAAAAAAAAGTTTTTTTGCAAAGGTCAATGTTGAAAGGTCACTCATATGTTTTGTAAATAAAAAGCTTTATAAAAAATATTGTTTTATTTTTTCTCAATTATATTTAAAAAACAATAAAATTGACACCCTTTTAAAAAAAAACTGCTGGGAAAATTGGAAATTAGTGTGGAAGAAATTAGGGCTTGACCCATACCTTACACCACATACCAAGATTTTCATGCTCTCTATTGATGTTTGCTTTCATTGTGTTGCCTTTCTCTTATTTTCTTTTTTTTTTCTTGTAGATAACATTTTTATTGCATAACTTATCAAGTATTTCAACATTATTAATATGTAGTGGACTTCCTGCCATCTAGGGGAGGGTAGTGGACTGGGGGTAAAATTTGTAATGGAAATCTTTGTAAAAATCAGTGCTGGGGAACTACCCATACATATGCTATACAAATAAAAAGCTTTAATAAAAAAAAAGAAAACGAAAAGAAAAGTTAAGTATGATAAATCTTTGGAGAAAATTGAATGGAGACAAAAGGGAGTTTACTTTTTCTCTGTGGTTCATGAAACTTATACATAAATTGACTATGTGTTAGGGCATAAAAACCTCAAAATGAAATGCAGAGAGGCAGAAATAATACATACATTTTTTTCCCAGATCATGATGCAATTAAAATCAAATGCAAGATAAGGCTAGGAGAAAGTACACCAAAAGTTCATTGGAAATTAAATAATCTAATCCTAAAGAATGAACGGGTGTAACAGCAAACCATAGACATAATCAATAACTTCATCCAGGATAATGACAATAATGAGACAACCTACCAAAATTTGTGGGACATGGTCAAAGTGGTTATAAGGGGTAATTTTATATCCCTAGATGCTTACTTGCATAAAATAGATAAAGAAAAGATCAATGAATTTGACTTACTATTAAAAAAAAGCTAGAGAAAGAACAAATTAAAAATCCTCAATTAAATACCAAATTGGAAATACTGAAAATAAAAGGGGAGATTAATAAAATTGAAAATAAGAAAACTATTGAATTAATAAGTAAAATTAAGAATTGATTTCATGAAAAAACAACAAAAGAGTTAAGCCTTTAGTTAATTTAATTAGAAACAGAAAATAGGAAAATCAAATTGTTAGTCTCAAAAATGAAAAGGGGGAACTTTCCACCAAAGAAGAGGAACTTAAAGCAATAATTAGCAGTTACTTTGCCCAAATTTATGCCAATACATTTGATAATCTAAATGAGATGGAGCAAAATCTAAAAAATATAGATTGCTCAGGTTAACAGAAGAGAAAATATATTATTTAAATAGCACCATTTTGGAAAAATAAATACAACACACTATTAATCAATTCCTTAAGAAAAACTCCAGGTTTTTTTTTAACATGTGAATTCCACCAAACATCAGAGAACAATTAATTCCAATACTGTATAAACTATTTGACAAGATAGGGAAAAAAGTGTACTACCAAATGCCTTTTATAATATAGATATGGTAGTGATAGCTAAACCAGGTAAGGTGAAAACAGAGAAAAAAAAAAGTATAGACCAATTTCCTAATGAATATTGATGAAAAAATCTTAAATAAGATATTAGCAATGACATTACAGAAAGTCATCACCAGGATAATACACTATAACCAAGCAGGATTTATACTAGGAATGCAGGGCTGGTTCAATATTAGGAAAACTATCAGCGTAGTAAACTATATCAATAACCAAACTAAGAAAAATCATATGATTATCTCAATAGATGTTGAAAAAGCATTTGATAAAATCTAACACTCATTGCTATTAAAAACACTAGAAGTATAGGAATAAATGGGCTTTTCCTTAAAATTATTAGTAGTATCTATTTAAAACCATCAGCAAGCATCGCATGTAATGGAGACAAACGAGAACCATTCCCAATAAAATCAGAGTGAAACAAGGCTGCCCACTGTCACCATTACTATTTAATATTGTGTTAGAAATGTTAGATTTGGCAGTAAGAGAAGAAGAGAAGAAATGAATTAGTCTGTAATGAGGAAACCAAATTATCACTCTTTACAGATGATGATGGTATACTTAGAGAACCCTAGAGAAGCAACTAAAAAAACTACTAGAAACAATTAAAAACTTTAGCAAAGTTGCAGGATACAATATAAATCCACATAAATCATCAGCATTTTTATATATTACCAACAAAGTTCAGCAGCAAGAGATACAAAAAGAAATTCCATTGAAAATAACTGTCAATGGGGCAGCTAGGTGGCACAGTGGATAGAGCACCAGCCCTGAAGTCAGGAAGATCTGAGTTTAAATCTGGTCTCAGACACATAACATTCCCTAGATGTGTGACCCTGGGCAAGTCACTTAACCTCAATTGCCTCAACAAAAAGAAAATAACTGTCAATAGTGGAAAATATTTGGGAATATATCTGCTAAGGGAAAGTCAAGAACTATATGAACCAAACTACAAAACACTTTCCACAGAAATAAAGTCAGACCTAATCAGTTGGAAAAAATATCAAGTGCTCATGACAATACACCAAACTACTTTACTTATTTATTGCCCTACCAATCAAACTCCCAAGAAATTATTTTACAGATCTAGAAAAAAATAGTAGCAAAGTTTATCTCAAAGAACAAAAGGTCAAGATTTTCAAGTGAATTAATGAAAATAATGCTGATGAAGGTGGCCTTGCTGTACCAAATCTAAAACTATATTATACAGCAGTCGTCATCAATACCATTTGGTACTGGCTAAGAAATAGAGTAGTCAATCAGTGGAATAGGATAGAATAACAGGACAAACTAAGCAATAACTATAGTAATCTAGTGTTCCATAAACCCAAAGACCCCAGCTTTTGGGACAAGAACTCACTATTTGACAAAATAGTGGGAATTTGACAAAAAACCTGGCAAAATGCTGGGAAAATTGGAAACTAATAAGGAAGAAATTAGGGCTTGACCCATACCTAAAACCACATACCAAGATAAAATCTAAATGGATTCATGATTTAGACATAAAGAGTGATATTATAATCAAATTAGAGGAGCATAGGATTTTTTACCTCTCTGACCTATGGAGAAGGAAGGAATTTGTGTCCAAAGAACTGGAACTCTTCATTGAACAACAGATAGATAAATTTGATTATATTAAGTAAAATAAAAGGTTTTGTACAAACAAAACTAATGCAGACAAGATTAGGAGGGAAGCAATAAATTGGGAAATCATGTTTACATGTGAGGGTTCTGATAAAGGCCTCATTTCTAAAATATATAGAGAATTGTCTCATATTTATAATAATTCAAGCCATTCTCCAATCGATAAATGATCAAAGGATAGGAACAGACAATTTTCAGATGATGAAATTAAAACTATTTCTAGTCATATGGCTGAATAAAATATGGCATATGAATATAATGGAATATTATTGTTCTGTACACAATGACCAGCAGGATGATTTCAAAGAGGTTTGAAGAGACCTACATGAACTGATGCTAAGCGAAATGAGCAGAAGCAGGAGATCATCATACTCAGCAACAAGAAGACTATATGATGATCAATTCTGATGGACATGGCTCTCTCCAAAAATGAGATTTTTCAAACCAGTTCTAGTTGTTCAGTGATGAAGAAGCTATATAGACCCAGGGAGAGGCTTGGGGAATCTGAGTATGGACCACAACATAGTATTTTCACACTCTCTTTTGATGTTTGCTTGCATTATGTTTACCTTCTCAGTTTTTTTTTTCTTGTAGATCTGATTTTTCTTGTACAGCAAAAGAACTGTCTAAATATTTATACATATATTCAATTTGTCAAGTATTTTAACATAATTAGCATGTATTAGAATTCCTGCCATCTGAGGGGGGTTAGGGAAAGGAGGGAAAAAATTGTAACATAGCTTTGCAAGGGTCAATGTTGAAAAATTACCCATGTATATGTTTTGCAAATAAAAAGCTTAAATAAAAAAGTAAAGACAAAAAATAATAATTTATAGGTAATATGATGAGCAGACACATTTCAGAAAAACCTGGAAAGACTTGTATAGACTGATAAAAAGTGAACCAAGAGCCAGTAAAACATTTTACACAGTAATAGCAACATTGTACGATATACTTAATATATAAGTCAACTATGAATGACTTAGCTCTACTCAGGAATACAATGATCTAGGTATCATGGAAAATAATATCCACATCCACTTGCACGTAAAAAAACTAATGAAGTTTAAATACAGATCAAAGCATACTATTTTAATTACTTTTTTAATTTTGTAATAATTCTTCTTTTACAACAGTGATTAATATGTAAATATTTTACATGATTTTACATATCTAATCTATATCAAATTGCATATTATTTTAGGAACAGAAGAGGGGATGGAGGGAGAAAAATTTGAAATTCAAAATCTTGCAAAATGAATACCAAAATTATCTTTACATATAATTAGAAAAGAAAAACATAGAAGAAAAAGGAGGAGGAGGAGGAGGAGGAGATGGCATTCCTCAGTAGGATTCAGTTATCATAACAAGATAGTGGGTTCTAATGAAAAGACTTGAAATAATTGATGGTATCTGTCTTTCCCATGATCACATCTGTCTTGCTCCTGATGATGAGATATTCTCTCTTATACTCTGCATATTTATTTGCATTCTAAGCAAATTATAAAAATGAATAATCAGTTTTTACATAGGCCTTGTTTTCACAATGAAGCCCAAATAACAAAATTAATTGATTTTGGTGCAATTGTCTTTTATAGTTAATTGCATATAAAAGATAATTGATTTGTACAAATAATATGATCATGTAATTGTATAATTATATAGGTGTATATAAATACCAATATTTATACATATGTATGTATAATAATTCCATATTCCTTTTGGCTATAACATTCTAAGGTACCTTTAAGGTATTTCTAAATAATATACATATATTATCATTGCACTTAAGAAACATTAAAATCTAGTTTGTTGGGATAGTCTAATAATATAATAAGTAAAATATCTTGCTCAACGTTGCACACTATATTTTTTCTTCTCTTATTTTACTTTTTAAAAAAACAATTAAAATATTAAATAAAAACACAAAACAAAGTAGAACAAAACATTATCATGTGCATACACAGACACACAGATATACACATTGCCCATCCCTGCTAACTCTTCAGTTCTATTCCTTAACTTTCCTTGCTATTGATTAACTTCCTCTCACCCATTTATCCCTCCTTTGTCCTCTTTTGCTTTGCTCGTTTGCCCATCCTTTTCCCTTATTTCTTTGCAGATTTTAGAGAATGCTAAGCCCTTCAGGGTATACACGTAGTGTTGCCTATGTAACCCATTCTCAATGTCAATAGGTTTTCATAACTACAAGGCCTCTTTTCCCCTCTAATGACTTTGTGTACACCTCATTTGTGCAGCAATTACTATTTTTATCTTATATAATCTCCAATCTTTCTTTTGAGTTACCCAATTGCTAATACCAAATGTTATCCATTTCCATGTCAAAAAATAAACAATTTGTTCATGTTAAATTTCTCAAAAATGATTTTTGATATTGGCTTTTATATGTAAAATTTTCTATTGATTTCTAGTTTGGTTGAAAATTCTGAAAATCGGAAAGATTGTTGAATGTACAATATTATGGAAAAGTTTGCTGGATATGATAATTCTGGCAACAGGTCTAATTCTTTTGATTGTTGGTATATGTGATTGCAAGACCTATAGTCTTTTAATGCAGCTGCTGATAGGTCCTGTGTAATTCTAATTGTAGCTCCATAATATATGAATTGTTTTTTTTCTTCTTTCAGGCAAAATTTTTTGCATAACCTAATGGTTTCAAAATTTGGCAATAATATTCCTATGTATTTTTCAGAAATGGTACCTTTGAGAGAGTGATCAGTGAATTTTTTTTCTATTTCTACTTTCCCTTCATCTTCTATCACTATGGGACCATTTTCTTGGATTATTTCTTATATTATAATGTCGAGGTTTTTGTTTTGGTCACAACTTTCAGGTAGTCCAATTATTGTCATTTTTTTTCTTTTTGATGTATTCTCCAGATCTGTTGTTTTTCTTATGAGATGTTTCACATTTTGTTCTATTTTTCATTCTTTATATTGTTTTATTATTTCTTGGTCTCTTGTAGCTACACTGGTTTCCCCTTTCCCTATTCTAATTTTCAAAAGCTTATTTTCATATTTAAAACTCTGTATCTCTTTTTTTTAAGTTGGTTAAGTTTTTTTCATAATCTTAGTGTTTTTCTTGGATTTTTAATTTTTTTTCCTCAATGTCTCTCATTTGATTTTTACATTCTTTTTTGAATTGTATTAATCCTCTCTGGGCAGGCAGACCTTTACTTTATTCTTGGGGGTAGAATAAGTTGGTTTCTTTTTTTCAAACTTCAGTGTTCTCTGAAGATGAATCCCAGCCTTCCTTGTTTCCACAGTAAATTTCTATGATAGGGATCCTTCATCTTTTCCAATTCATTTTTTTAATGAGAAGTATTAGTGTAAACTACTATAATTGTGGGGTAGACAGATGGTCCCTCTAACTTAAACTTAAGCTCTCCCTTCTGGCTCAGAACCCCAAAGCAAGACTTCCTCCTCCTGCAAGTGCCTGCAGCCAGTAGCATCCCTGCTCCACTGCTTTTGCTCTCATAGGTATGCTGGTACCTTCTTTCCCAGGACCATGTCTCAGAATTGCAGCTGGGTCTGGCATTCCCAATCAGTAGAGGTTTCCTTAGACAACTAATTCCACACACAGTACAGGTGGTGAAACTTTCTGAGTTTCTTGTTGAGGCTCCAGCTAGTCCCAGGCATCCCACTGTGTTTCTAAGGAGCTCCTCTGGAGGTGATTGCACCTTACACTACTTAATGGCTGCTTAGGGGCTTTCTTCTTATCTTCTTGGGTTATAGCAGAAAGACTCCTCTTCTGCCCCATTTCTTCTTGATTTTTCACTAATCCACATTTGCCTTGAGATCTGAATTTGTTATTTTTTGGGACGTAACTAGAGAGTCTGAAATTTACTAACCTGCTTTGACATCTTCCCAGAATCCTCAAACATACATAGTGTTTTCAATCAGGACCTCATTTTGTGATTAAAATATTACTGGGACTTGGTGAGGAAAGAGTTAATTATTTCTGGTTATTACCTGATAGAAAAAAAAGAGTGCTCACATAACTGTAATTTCCAGCTTTATATATAATAGCTGCCAGTTTGGTTGAGGCTATACATTATAAGTTGAAATGGTCAAACTTTAATTAATGACCATGCTATGTATTTACTAAAAGGACTGTGAATTTATATATAATTCATTCATCATTCTTTCATGGAGAATGGAAATCACAAGATAGCATAGAGAGAACACAATATTTCCTAAGGAGACTGGTATTTTTCTACAAAGGGTGAATGGTAGGTTGTGTACCCAGAGCTCAGATTTTTGCAAGTGTTTGTACATGCTGCAAATGACACCATGTTTTAATTATCATGAATGTCTATTTAGTGTAATTCATCTTTGGGCTAAGTTGTCTGATATGTAGACAATTGTTTTTTTAAAGGAAAACATTGAAATAAGTGTACATTGAACAAATAAATTGAATTATTTATTAACTTTTAAAAAATAAATTAATATATTCACATAAAATTGTTGATAGGCAATTTCATTTTTACTTTTTAACATGGGTGTAGGATTGCTTTCATGTAAGGATCCTACAGTGCAAAAACTCCTTTTTCCAAACTGCAGATCTGAAATGTGCTTATTATGTTATCGTATTAAATGGTTGTTACTGAGTTGATAAATTACTTTCTTATGTTTACAATTATGTGTTAGAAGCAGAAATGGAACTCAGCCTGACCCTCTAGACTCTACTTCACTTCTGTTATAATTATCAAATAGAAAGAATTTGGTCTTTTAGAAGCTATTCATAATAGTCTAATATGTAATGTGCTTTATAAGACTCTTACACACTTACAATATTGTTGATGTAAACATAGGTTGGTCAGTTAACCTCTGCCCTCACTGTTGAATCAACTGGAAGATAGACGTTAAATTACACTTGACTTGCTATTCTTCTCTCTCCACTGAGGAAATCATAGGTGTTCACAAATAAGCAACAAATAAATACTTATAGAAATCTGCCTTAATGATATTGTGCCAGAAAAAAAAATGTTTTGTAAACTGTTAAGCCCTATGTAAAGTTATCCTTTAATTATCAATGCAATAAACAAAAGTAATGGATTGGGATGCATAAACAAATAAATATATATGGCAATGAAAAATGGGGAAGAAATGCTACCATGTGTTGAGAAAAACCTGTGTTCTAATCCTGATTCTGATATTCACTGAACCTTCTATATATCTAGGTCATAGAAAGATTGTCAATCTGTGTTAAGCAAAATAATTTCCAAGTCAACACGTGGCTAAAATGACACATATGTCATATATTATTATATTTCATGTAGATCTGCTATATGCATACGAACAGGTAGCTTGCATACTTCAATTAGCAATAATAAAAGGAATTTTTCATTAGCATTTGATGACTTAAAAAATGTGAATCAGGGTCCATAACAGCTATAAGAGCTAAGTGCAAGATCTGACAAATTTTATTAAGCAAGAATGGCTCTGATTGAGGTCAGTTAACTATGGATCTATTGAGCAGAGACTAAGTATAGGATAATATAAGTATAAGTATAGTACACAGCTAAGTATGGAGAAGCTCATGACTAGAATATCGGCCACTGTTGTGCTTTTTTAGTTTCTTTTGGGAGGGAAAGATGGTCTATGAGAACACGGGTACATATAGAAATAAAGGGGTTAAAAGTCTGGGGGGGTAGAGGAATAAGAACCTACTTGTGATCCTTGACAATGGAACTGAAAATAGAAGAATACACATTTATTTAATATGTACTTCTGACCTATGGCCATAGTGATCACCTGGGTGATTCTCATTTGCAAGTTGCTAAAGTCAACATTTCCCAACTACTAATTTTAGTTCATATATTCCAGTCTTTGCTGTGTATTCTTCCAATATCCCTCTAACATCTTTCGCCTTCCATTTTATCATTTCTAACACATGTACTATGGCTAACAAAATGTCCTTCATCTTAACCACTTTTTCTGAAATTTATCTCATATACACATTTTAAACACAAATATATACATATGTATTGTGTTTTGTTTACATGTATTTATGTGTGTACACTCATACATATTAGGCCATTCAGGTTAAGCATTATTATAATAATACTTGAATACTAAGGATTTCAAAACCAAATATTCTATTAATGCTATTGCGTGATGTAACAAATTAGGAACAGGAGTTTCCAAATGACTCCACAACTTTCACATCTATCATCTAAGGATTTTTTTTCTGTACAATCATTCTAAGAGACAGAAATAGAACAAGTGTTAATGCTTAATTTTTTAGATAAAGAAAACTAAGCTAAAAAAGGTGTTACTTAAAAATTATATAGCTAGGGGGCGGAGCCAAGATGGCGAACTGCGGACAGCTTTCTCTGTGAACTCCCTCCAACATTCCCCCAACCCAGACATAGTAAGCCTTAAAACTGGTTTCCGAGTGAGGTCCTCGCCAAGCATTTGGACTACAACGCACTTCTATAAAAGATCTACCTTGAAAGAACTCCGGAGAAGGTTAGCCTCAGGGGAAATAGGCCGCTGGTCGCGATAGAACTCCAGCCGGGGCGGAAGTCAGGGCTGCGATAGAGGGGCGGATTTTGGGCACCCAGGAAGCCCCTGGGAGACGCCTGGGCCACTTTGCTCTGCTTGCGGGCAAGTGCTTTGGCAGATCTGCCTTTGGAAGGGGGTGGATGAGAACAGCTGAAAACGTGGTCCTGGTGCGAATCTAGCCTGACCAGCCTCAGACCGGAAGTCAACTCGGCAAACTGCCCCAGGGCAAATATAAATTGTTGCAGTTTTCTCGGCTTTTGACCAATATCCCAACTTTAAATCATGAGCAAGAAGCAGAAGAGAGCTCTCACCATAGAAAGCTTTTACGGAGAAAAAATAGAACAGTCCCCAGATCCTGACATTATGAAAACAATCCCAGATGAAGCCACAAAGGCAGACTTAAGTTGGTCTCCCTTTCAGAAGGCTTACCTGGATGATTGCATTAAGAATCTCAAAAGAGAGCTAGAAGAAGAATGGGGAAATAAATTGAGATCAGGGCAACAGGAATATCAAAAACTGGAAAATAGGACTGGTGAATTGGAAAAAGAAAACAGTTCACTGAAAAACAAAATTGGTGAATTGGAAAAAATCACCAATTCACTGGAAAATAAAAATGGTGAACTGAAAAACAAAATTGGTGAATTGGAAAAAGACAACAATTCACTGAAAAA
>JAJPUD010031031.1:1516-12783 GCA_023553655.1 Myrmecobius fasciatus | reverse complement strand
AGGCTTATCTATTTTGTTGGTTTTTTCATAGAACCAACTCTTAGTTTTATTTATTAATTCAATAGTTTGTTATTTTCAATTTTATTAATTTCTCCTTTTATTTTTAGAATTTCCAATTTGGTATTTAATTGAGGGTTTTTAATTTGTTCTTTTTCTAGTTTTTTAAATAATAAGCCCAATTCATTGATCTTTTCTTTCTCTATTTTATGCAAGTAAGCATCTAGAGATATAAAATTGCCCCTTATAACCGCTTTGGCCGTATCCCACAAATTTTGGTGTGTTGTCTCCTTATTGTCATTCTCCTGGATGAAATTATTGATTGTGTCTATAATTTGCTCTTTCACCCATTCATTCTTCAGGATTAGATTATTTAATTTCCAATTAACTTTTGGCCTATTTTCTCCTGGCCTTATATTGCATGTGATTTTTATTGCATCATGATCTGAAAAAGATGCATTTACTATTTCTGCCTTTCTGCATTTGATTTTGAGGTTTTTATGCCCTAACACATGGTCAATTTTTGTATAGGTTCCATGGACTGCTGAGAAAAAAGTAAACTCCCTACTGTCTCCATTCAACTTTCTCCATAGATCTATCATACCTAGCTTTTCTAACAATTGGTTTATCTCCCTAGTTTCTTTCTTGTTTATTTTGTGGTTTGATTTATCTAGTTCTGAGAGAGCAAGGTTGAGATCCCCCACTAGTATCGTTTGGCTGTCTATTTCTTCTTGCATCTCTCTTAATTTCTCCCCTAGGAATTTGGATGCTATTGCACTTGGTGCATATATATTTAGTATTGATATTGCTACATTATCTATGGTACCCTTTAATAAAATATAGTTTCCTTCCTTATCTCTTTTGATTAGATCTATCTTGGCTTTTACTTGATCTGAGATAAGGATTGCTACCCCTGCTTTTTTTTGTTCACCTGAAGCATAATAGGTTCTGCTCCAGCCTTTTACTTTCATCCTATATGTGTCACTATGTTTTAGATGTGTTTCTTGTAGACAACATATTGTGGGATTCTGGTTTTTAATCCAGTCTGCTATCCGCTTCCGCTTTATGGGAAAGTTCATCCCATTCACATTCACAGTTAGAATAACTAATTCTTTATTTCCTGCCATCTTATTTACCCAAGTTATGTTTTCCTCTTTCCTTTCCCCTTTCTCCCTTCCCCCCTCCTCAATACTTTGCTTTTGATGACCCCCTCTCCCAAACAATCCACCACCCTTTAGATCCCCTCTCCCTTTTTTAACTCCTTTCCCCTGATTCTTCTATTTTCCCTTCTAATAATTTATCCCTTTCTTTTTCCTCCTTTCCCTCCCACTTCCCTCTAGCAACAGACAAGTTTCTATGTGAAATCAAGTGTCTGATACACACTTTTAGAGCCCAACCTGATGAGAGTAAAATTTACACAATGCTCATCTCCCTCTCCTCTTTCTCTCAATTATATTAGGTTTTCTTTGCCTCTTCAAGAGATTTTACCTTGTTTTTACCTCCTTTTTTTTAGATCTTATTTTACCACTTTTTCCCTCTTTTTCCCAGTATGACAACCTTTCCCCCTCTAGTTTTCTTTTCCATATTATCAAAGTTAATTATACCCCCAAACTTTAAGTATCCCCATAGTAGAAATAAAGTTCTCAAGAGTCCTTTCCTTTTTACCTTTTTATGCTTCTCTTGAGTTCTGTGTTTGGAGGTCAAATTTTTTGTTCAGATCTGGTCTTTTCACTAGAAATAGGTGAAATTCACCTATATCATTGAATGACCATCTTCTTCCCTGGAGGATAATGCTCATTCTAGCTGGATAGGTTATTCTTGGTTGTAATCCAAGTTCCTTTGCCTTTTGGAATATCTGGTTCCAGGCCCTTCCATCTGTCAGGGTGGAGGCTGACAGATCTTGTATAATTCTAATTACAGTTCCTTGGTATGTGAATTGTTTCTTTCTAGGTGCTTGCAATATCTTTTCCTTGCTGCTATAGTCCTGAAATTTAGCCACGATATTCCTTGGGTTTTTAATTTTGGGGTCTCTTTCAGGAGGTGATCGGTGAATTCTTTCAATGGTGATTTTGCCTTCTGATTTTACAATCTCAGGACAGTTTTCTTTCAGGATTTCCTGGAAGATAGTGTTTAGATTCATTTTTTCATCATGGCTTTCAGGAAGTCCAATAATCCTTAGATTGTCTCTCCTAGATCTATTTTCCAAGTCAGTTGTTTTTCCTAGGAGATATTTCATATTTTCTTCTAATTTTTCATTTTTTTGTTTTTGTTTGACTGATTCTTGAAGTCTTAGTGAGTCATTCACTTGCATTTGTTCAATTCTTATTTTTAAAGTGTTGTTTTCTTCAGTTACCTTTTTAAGCTCCTTTTGTAACTGGCCAATTGAATTTTTTTGTTCATTGCACTCTTTTTACCCTTCACTAATTTTATTTTTCAATAAATTGGTGTCTTCTTCATATCTCTTTTGCAGGGCATCATATCCTTCTTGCAAGATATTGTATCCTTCTTGCACTGATTTCAATTTATTTTCCCATTTATCCTCTAGCTCTCTTTTGAGGTTCTTTATGCAATCTTCCAGAAAGGCCTTTTGAAAAGGGGACCAGTGATGGTCCTTGCTGATTTCCTCTCGAGTTTTGTCTAAAGGAACCTCAGGATCTGGGGTCAGCCCTTCTCTGTCTCGATAAAAGCTGTCTATGGTGAGAGCTCTCTTTTGCTCCTTAATTTGTTTTAGACAGTGTGTATATCTCTTTAAGGTTTGGAAAAAGCTCTTTCCCCGGGGCACTTTGGCGAATTAACTTAAGGTGCTGGGCCGGTGGGGGCTAGGACTAAGTCCGAATTACTCCTTAAACAAGGCAAGTCTGCCAGAACACCTGCCCCCAATCAGGGCAGAGTGTCCCGAGTGCCTCAGATAAACTCCAGGTGTTTGGAATTTGGAGTTTGGAGTTTGGAATTTCTGCCACGATGAGCTGAGCTGAGTCCCACCCTCACTTCTGGCCTATACCCAAGTCCGCTTGTTTATCCCTCTGTCTGAGTTAGACAAACATGATATGAAGTTCTTCAGAGAGCAGTGTCCAAATATTTCTGAATTCGTTGACTTGAAGATCAGTTCAGAGGCTTATTTTATTGTTGGTTTGAGAGAAGATCGGAAGAGGACGCAGAGAGTCATATTTTCACTCTGCCATCTTCCACAGTAACAATTATGATGTCTATTTGTAATATATAATTTCTTCCATTTGTATTATAAAACTAGTGCAAGTTCATTTTTGCTCAGTCTATTAAGTATATTACTCATGGTTATCTGCTCACAAAGTTTTTGATCTGTATCTATGGTTTTACGAGTTTGGGGAACTCTTTAGGTACAAACTCCTTTAACCAATGCAGATCAATTCATCTGGAACTTGGAGTCTTTAGAGAATTCTTTGGGATACCACGAGAAAAGAAGTAATTTGTTCATGGGGTTACAAACATCTAATATGTGGCAGATAAAGAACTCAAAATCATTACACTCAACAGTACAGTGGAAATATGAGAAGGAATATCATTCTTGAATGATTTGATTTCTCTTAATAGGGTTTAAAGAACAAATTTATGATGTGTACAGATACCTGCCTCCAGCTACTCAGGTGGTTTTAATCAGTGCTACATTGCCTCATGAAATCTTAGAAATGACCAACAAATTCATGACTGATCCAATTCGAATCTTGGTAAAACGGTAAGTGACCTTGGAATTAATTTTCCTGGGTTAGTATAGTATCTAACCTACTAATGATTTAGGCCATTTATTATAACTATTAACATAACTGTGTGATATTTATTGGTGTTTTGGGTTTTTTAGTTAAAATTGAGAGAATTCTCCTGGTTGTTCATCTAATCTAGTTCTAATGTCAAATGCTTAATCTTGCACATTTATATAATGGTAACAAAATATACAAGAGTAGAGGTTATATGATGTTGAAATTTTTGTTGTGCTAGAAAGTTTTTAAGCTTTTGTTACTTAGTGACAGTTTTGTCACTAATGCCAGTTTGTAATGTGGTGGCATAAAGGCGAGAGGTTTTTACATTAAACCAGTTATTAAAAAGTTTTGTGCAATTTTTTAAAACTCTTTTTTAAGTGATGAATTGACTCTCGAAGGAATCAAACAATTTTTTGTGGCAGTGGAAAGGGAAGAATGGAAATTCGATACGTTGTGTGATCTTTATGATACCTTGACCATCACTCAAGCAGTCATATTTTGTAATACCAAGAGGAAGGTATAGTAATCACTTTTTGCCTAATTGGGAAAAAATGGGGGTAGGGTTCCATTTTTAACTTAGATTATGATGTGTAGAGGAAAAAAGAAATTAATTGTTTCTTAGGTTGCTGTTATAAGACACATCCAATTTCATCTGCCTCCAAAAACTCATTTCATCTTTTTAACTTTGAGAACTCAGTATATACCCTAAGTGAAATTTTGTAGTGCCAGTACTTTATTTAAAAATCTATTAACTCTTGCTTTGTGAGCTGTGTGGTAAATGATTCCTATCTTTTTTTCCTAGTGAGTTGAAAATACTCATTTGAGAGGCATTTAATGAGATGAACTGTGTTCTAATTCATTTTAGAATAAGGAAAATGTTCAGTAGCAATAGTTTTATTTTTCTATAAAAATAATTATTAGGCCACAAAAATCTGTGGAGCTTACATGAGGTTCAGGTCTCACAAAATAATGATTTCAGTAGCTGGTCAAAATGACATTTTCCAAAATCCTCAATTAATTTGAATACAGTTTTATTTGTAAAGAATGGTTTTTTACTTACTGTTCTTTTATTGATTCTACTGGTTGTTAAACTAACATTGAATTTAAAACCTTCAGGTTTGGTTAAACCATATATCTATGAACTTAACCTTTTTCTGATTATTTTGCTTATAGGTAGACTGGCTGACTGAAAAGATGAGAGAAGCCAATTTCACTGTTTCATCAATGCATGGAGACATGCCCCAGAAAGAAAGAGAGTCTATCATGAAAGAGTTTAGATCTGGTGCAAGGTTAGCATAAATAATAGAAGTGCTATGATTAGGGCAACTTTAAAAAAGAGGGTAAAGTAGGATATGATGTGATTGCTTAGATAGTGTGATTTAAGGCACTTCCTAAAAGGTGGTTTCAGAATGTTTCAGAATATGACTAATATATCACAGTACCTAATATTTTCATTTCTGGAGACCTCTTTGCTTTGTCTTTGGGATTAAAGCATTGATGTGCTCAGGAATCCTTTTTAAAAATATCCTTCAGCACCCTTCTTTCATCAATCCAGTGTGTGGATTATGGGAGGGTAGGGGCTCTGTGATGAAATACATGAAATACACCTATAAAGGTGACCTCACACCCTCTGTTACAGTATCTTTTCATTGTATCTATTTTTATAATCTTATGTACATTGAAGAATACCCCACAAATTTCAGATTTCCTACGCTCCTGGAGCGTAGGAATTTTCTTTTTTTCTTAGTGTCCCTATATATACGGCACAATGTCATTGCTATATGTGTCCTAGGGACTGGTGGATTCTTTATGTAGGGAATTTATTTCTACATTCCTTGCAATTTCTAGAGAATAGTCTAGAATAGTGAGATCAAATTCAAATTTGCTAGTTGCATATTAACATAAGAAACTGCAAATTAATATTATGTTTTTTCTTTTTGTCGATTTTATTAAATATGTCCCAATTACATTTTAATCTGGTTTGGGAGACACACCCCTTAGCATACTCCCACCCTGGTGCCTGCAGAGGGCAAGTGTGACACCTCTGGTCTACTGCACATGGAAGTAAAGGGATAGATGTAGTTCAGGGTTGCTGGCTCTGCCTACCAGACCATGCTGCTTCTCCAGTGAGACATCTGTCAAAGTCCATACCTATAATTTCACTAGCATAGAGGACTTTAAGTGAGGAAAGTCTCATCACCAGTGAGACAGCATTTGCTACACAATTTCTAGTCATAGAAGATCACATGGTCCATATGTATTGAGGCAAAACTGAAACCCAGCTCTTTACCATGCTTTGTATTTTCTTGAATTGGGCAAAATTTAACGTGACCATGTAAACCATTGAAAGGTTTTTGTGTCAGCTGGACAGGCATTTTGTGACCAGGCTATTTTTGAAGGTGCTTAAAAACAAGCAGAGAAAGGCTTTCATTTTCTCTTCTGGACAGTGATGGGTTTGGGCTAAATGACCAGAATTGGCTCTTTCAGCTCTATATATCTGTGACTTGGGTTGTGATCATGTTGAAGGGCATCAAGTGCTGGATTAGTTCACAAGTGGGCCACATTTTCGAAGGTGTTTGCCTTGATGAGAGTGACAAGTCCCTGGACTACTAAGAAGTTGGGGAGCCCATAGTTCCCATCCAGGTTCTGCTACCACATTGCTGGGATTTTTGGACAGTTAACTTCCATTCCCTACTTTCCTCTTTCCTTGCCTGTTTAAAAAAAAAAAAAAAAAGAGGTTGGATTACATTACTTTTCTGTTCCATAGTGATTCAAAAGACCCAAGGAAATGTTAATGTCATTTAACTCAATGTGTTTTTAAAAATTCTTGTTGGAACAATAAGGGTAAAATTAAAATTATTTTAATGGAGTCTTTAAAAAAATAAAATAAAATAAAATACCCTTCAGCAACAAGGATAGATTAACACACAAATCTGTTCATGCTATATTCTAGCTTGTTATTCAATAAATTTGTAAGGCTCTATTTTAGGACACAAACATAAAAAAGTATGGATGTGAAATGAGAAATAAAATCTGCAAAATAAAAATCAGTCAGAGACTAGCAAGAAAACATACTAGTCCCTGTGGGAAACATGGATTTAATCATTTGCAATAAAAAGTCCTTGGGGTACTAGAGGACACCATGAGGTCAATTTGACATGATGTAGTGTTACCAAAAAAAGAAAAGAATGTCAAACTTCATAATTTAACCTGATGTCAAGAAGAGCTGAATTCAAATCTAGCATTAGACACTAAATAGCTCTGTAACTCTGGGCAAATTAATTTATCTCTTTTGTCTCACTTCCCTCATCTGTAAAACAAGCAATAATAGCACCTACTTCCCAGGGTTGTTGTGAGAAGATCAAATGAGATGTTTGTAAAGCTCTTTGTAAACTTTAAAAGCATGATAAAACTGTTATGATGATGATGACGAAGAAAATTATGCTTAGGAACAGCACATATTCTTTTTTCCCTTATTGCTTAAATTCCCTTTAATTTAATTCTCAGTTTTTATGCTTTTTAGAAAGTTATTTTCCCTTTTCCTTTAAAATGTAACCAGCAGAAAACTATCTGAAGGGATAATGCTGGTTTGAATTAAAAAAAAAAAACTGGAAGACAGTTTGCATATATACTTGCTCAGTTAATTATTTACATAGATGATGGATTGAAAGAAACAAAATGAAATCCTGTTTTTCCATTTTTTGGTAAAACAATGACTCAGGAAATGAAAGGAGACTGGTATTAAATAGCTAAATTCAAAAAAGAATTTAATATCTCATAGAAAAGGAATAGGCAAATAGCGTTTGTTTGGTGATGTTCCAGAGGCATAAGGAAAAAAAAAATCTCATTTTTTTCTAAAACCTGACTTCAGTTGTGCTTGGCAATATTGTAAGGGTGGTGGGAGAGTTATTTTTTAAAACTATTTCTCAAGTAAAAGTAATACAAACCAACCAATCTTTATATTAAGGCTAATATTTACACAACTAAATTATTTTCTTGTATTTTTTTTCAGCCGAGTACTCATTTCTACAGATGTCTGGGCCAGAGGATTAGATGTTCCTCAAGTCTCTCTAATCATTAACTATGACTTACCCAATAACAGAGAATTATATATACATAGGTATTTAAGTGTTTTTTAAAAAATATTTTCTCATTGATATATTTACTAAATAATTATAGCTAAATCTTTTTTGTTTTCTTTTTAAAGAATTGGGAGATCAGGTCGATATGGCCGAAAGGGTGTTGCAATTAATTTTGTCAAGAATGATGATATTCGTATTCTCAGAGATATTGAACAGTACTACTCAACACAAATTGATGAAATGCCCATGAATGGTAAGTGTATTAAGAAGTCAGCCTCAGTATTTCTGGTCTGTGGTATAGATTATTATTTTGAGATTTTTAGAAAAATGCAGTATTAATGTCTAATTATTGTACATTTTGTCCACTTTGCACTTTTTTGATAGCCTTATTTCATTTATATCTCATTTTTATTTTAGTTGCTGATCTTATCTGAGGAAACAGCTTTGAAGACAGTTGGAGACTATTTTCTTAGTTTTATACTACATTTGGAGACTGGAGAACTTACTGTATGCCAAATAAGAACAACTTGTATTTAATAAGAGGGCTTATTTGTGTTAAACTCTTTTCACCCAGCTCCTGTCCCAAAAACTGCTTTGTGGGATTTCTGCCTGCCTGCGTGTAAATTATGCATTAAATCTGTTTTTCATTAAAAAATGAGAAATTTTCACATAAACTCCTTTTGACTTTACTTCTTTTAAGGTTGTAGCAATTATTATAGTAGAGAAAATGTATTATAAAAGTATACATTGTACCTTTTGTTGTGCTTGCTTTACATAGTATGGAATTCTATTACTTTGCTTGATATAGTAATAAAAAAGAACATGAAGCTAGGATTCAGAAGACCTGGTCTTTCCATTGATTTGCAGTCTTTGTAATCTCAGACAGGATTTAACTTCTTTAGACCTGAGTTTCCCCATGAAAATCATGAAGATAATCATATCATGAAGATCATGATTGATTGTCCTCTTCACCTTGTCAGAGTCCCTCAGTCATTTCTCTCTTAAGGTCTTCTAATCTCTACTGATATGCCTCATGACAGTAGCCCTGGATCCTCATGACTTGAAGGCCTCTCTGCTGAGAAGAATCTGTATTCCCTAGCCAGATAAGGAACTTCCCTAAATAACCAGTAAAAGCTTCTTAAGAAAAGAATTGTTGATTTTTAACTTTATCTCAGTGTCTTGCTCAAGAATCACATGAATACGTGAACTAGACTGGTGTTTTCCATTAGTATTCCTAAGAGGTAACTCTCCTGAGATAATCATGATCTGCACTATAATCTTGGAGTGTTGCCTGGAACATTGGATAATTAAATTATTTCTGTATGTTTCAGAGGCAGAATTTAAACCTAGGTCACAGCCATCTAGTTACAATATAGAGTTTATAGAGAAAAATAATGTGAAATAATCATGAAGAAGTAGACGAGCAAGATTGTGAAAAACTTTAAAAGCCAAACAAAAGAGTTTATATTTTATTCTAGGGAAGGGAGGAAGGCATAGGAGCTCCTTGAGAATGAAATAACATAATCAAGGAGACTAATTAAGAGAAGTTATTATAATGGTCCCAGGAAAAGATAATGAATGAATAAAAAAAACATGTTGAATACTTAATATGTGCAAAGTTCTGTATCAAGTGCTGAGGATAAAAATAGGAGAAAAAATGGTCTTCACTCTCAAGGAGCTCCCATTCTAATAGGGAAGATGTAAAATGGGTATCAGTCTAAAAGTCAGATGGAAAGACCCAAGGGTCTTTTTGGAGAACTGTAGCTGATCAGATGCTGTTGCATCTTCATCATTTCCATTGACAAAATTTTCTCAGTTTCTGATGTCAAACATTTGATAATGCCAAGGACTTTGTGTTAAGAACTTCTTTTGTCCAGTTCTTCATGCAACTATAGCTTCCGCAAAGGGGGCATTGCAGTGCCTACACAGAAACAGTTGATGGGTCCCAAGTTCACAAGGATTGGTTTTCACCTGCATGGTGGCTTTGAGGACTAGTTTGGTAGTACAATTGATGCTCTGGAGTGAGGCAGAGTGATATTGCTACTCCTAGAACTCTTGGGCTTAACTGCCCATTGGGGATGTTGGAGTGTTGAACCTGTTCTCCAGAGCTTGCTCTCCTGTATGATGACTGCAGGGACCAGACTGAGAGGATATGAATACCTGAATACTGGAGTGATTGTGGAGATGAGAGAATAGCGGGAAAAGGTAGAATCAACAAGAGTTAGTAACTTATTGGATAAGAGGTAAAAGTTGAAGATGATTCTAAGATTTGAGTTTCACTTTCAACAGATAAAAGTAAGGTAGGAGTGTGGGTGGAGTGGGGGGAAGGAGGGGGGAAGGTATTTGACTAAAAAGAGAAATGCATCTGTTGCATAGAAATGATAATTAAATCTATGTCGCCTGATGAGTTCACTGAGAATGTAGAAAAGAAGTCCCAGGACACTCCTGGTGTTGGTGGGCCATGGACAATGATCCATCAAAGGAAATTAGTTTCCTTCAGTGCTTTGAGCAGCATCTAAATAGGAAGGGAGACTGGGTTTTTGGGATTATCACCCAGAACTAGAATATCACAAGAAATGAGCAGTTCCTTAAGATAAAGAAAACCCTATAAGGTGGTCCTAGCACTCTTCTCTCATCTCATCCACTCTTCCCCCAAGGGTATCCTTCTTCCCTTAAAATCATCAAACATCATACCTGAGTTATAATTAGGCAAAAAGATTTTGAGAGCTTTCCTTAATTCCCATCACGTCTTCATCCAGTTTTGTGAATCCACTCATATAAAGCAACCTTTTGTAGGGTTTGCTTCAGGCTAACCTTGCTGATTCCTTCAAGAGCACTCCTCCAAAAAGTTCCTCTCCTGCATCTCTCTGTGAGTCACCACTTTAACTTTTGCTGGGACTGCTTCTCCAACTTAATTATAACTTTGAGCTATAACGGTCAGATGCCTCACTCAAGTTGGAACAAGTCCTAATCAGGAGATCAGCGTCAATGGGGCAAGAGATTTGAGAATTATTTGATTGAAGTGGTTGACTAAATAGGGACATGGGAAAAGAAAAGTAAGAGCAGAACCTGAAAGAACAATGAGGTATAAAACAATTGAAGGTCATAGAATGAAGAACATGTAAGGTGTAACACTGAGATAGGATAGGTTTTGTTAATGGAGAGTAGTCAATTGTAGATAATGGTGAGATCAAGGGTAATAATGATAATAGCAATTATTTAGTACTTTAAAATTTACAAAGCATTTATTTCGTTTGGTCCTCACAACAACTTTTAAGAGATAGGTGCTATTGATATCCCTTATTTGTAAGATGTAATTTGTAAAAAAAAAAAAAAAAAAAAATTATGAAAAATTTGTAAAACTGAATCTGATAGATTAAATAACTTGCCAGTAAGAATCTAAGTCCATAATGATTGAGGGGAGAAAAGGGAGGGGAATGAGAATTGGGTTAAT
>JAJPUD010031030.1:0-12784 GCA_023553655.1 Myrmecobius fasciatus | reverse complement strand
AAAAAAAAAATGCATAAAAAACCAAAGAGAGCTCTCACCATAGACAGCTTTTATGGAGAGAGGGAAGAACCCTAAAGGTAAAGCAACTCTACAAAGAGGGACATAAACTGGACTCCATGCCACAAGGCTTTCTTTGAAGACTGCATAAAAAATCTTAAAAGAGAGTTAAAAGAAACATGGGGAAACAAAATGAGATCACTGCAAAATAAAGTGGAAAAAATGGAAAAAGAATGCAATGAACAAAAAAATGTAATTGGTCAATTACAAAAGGAGTTAAAAACAGTAACTGAAGAAAATAAGACATTAAAAATTAGAATTGAACAAATGGAAATTAATGACTCAACAAGACTTCAAGAATCAGTCAAACAAAAACCAAAAAAAAATCAAAAGATAGAAAAGAACATGAAATATGTCCTAGGAAAAACAACTGGCCTGGAAAATAGACCTACCTAGGAGAGACAATCTAAGGATGATAGGGCTTCCTGAAAGCCATGATGAAAAAAAGAACCTAGACACTATCTTCTAGGAAATCATAAAAGAAAACTGCCCTGATATTTCAAAATCAGAAGGCAAAATACTTATTGAAACAATCCACCAATCACCTCCTGAAAGAAACCCAAAAATTAAATCCCCAAGGAATATTGTGGCTAAATTCCATAACTATCATACCAAGGAAACAATTTAAATATCGAGGAGCCACAATTAGGATCACACGAGACCTAACAGCTTCTATATTAAAAGATCAAAGGGCCTGGAATCAGATATTCTGAAAGGGAAAGGAACTTGGATTATAGCCAAGAACAAGTTATCCAACTAGAATGAGCATTATCTTCCAGGGAAGAAGATGGTCATTCAATGATATAGGAGAATTTCACCTATTTCTAATGAAAAGATCAGAACTGAACAAAAAATTTGATCTACAAACACAGAACACAAGAGAAACATAAAAAGGTAACAAGAAAAAAAATAACTCATGAGAACTATATTTATGTTATGGATACGTATAGAATGAGGGTTGATTTTGTGATTTTATTATTACATTATGATTATTATGATATTATGATTATTGTGATTTTATGATTATTATGATATGATTATTGTGATTTTATGGTTATTATATGATAATCTGAAAAAGAAATTAGAGGTAGAAAAGGGATAACACTTGAAGAAGAGGAAAAGGAGGTAAAATAAGGGAAATTACATCACATGTAGAGGCAAAGAAAACCTATAATGACTGAGAGGAAAAAAGGGAGGGGAATGAGAATTGTGTTAATCTCCATCTCATCAGATTTGGCTCTGAGGCAATAATAGACGTATTGAGTATCAAAAAGAAACTTGTCTGATCTTATAAGGAAACAGGAGGAAAGGGGGAAAAGAAAGGGAATAGACTAATAGAAGGGAAAAAAGAAGAATTAAGGGAAAAGTGTAAAAAAGGGGGTGGGGCTCTAAAGGGGAAGGATTGTTTGAGGGAAGTGGTTTTCAAAAGCAAAATACTAGGGAGGAGGGAAAGGGGATAGGAAAAAGAAAAACATAATCTAGGGTAAATAAGATGGCAGGAAATACAGAATTAGTTATTTTAACTGTGAATGTGAATAGAATGAACTCTCTCATAAAGCAGAAGCACATAGCAGCCTGGATTAAAAACCAGAATCCAACAATATGTTGTATACAAGAAACACATCTAAAGCATAGAGACACATACAGGATTAAGTTAAAAGGCTGGAGCAGAATCTATTATGCTTCAGATGAAGAAAAAAAAAAAGCAGGGGTAGCAATCCTGATCTCAGATCAAGTAAAAGCAAAGATAGATCTAATTAAAAGAGACAAGGAAGGAAACTATATCTTACTAAAAGGTACCATAGACAATGAAGCAATATCAATACTAAACATATATGCACCAAGTGGTATGGCATGGAAATTCCTAGAGGGAAAGTTCAGAGAGATGCAAGAAGAAATAGACAGCAAAACTATAATAGTGGGGGATCTCAACCTCCCTCTCTCAGAACTAGATAAATCAAACCACAAAATAAATAAGAAGTTGAGGAGGTAAACAAAATGTTAGAAAAGTAAGGTAGGGTGGATCTTTGGAGGAAATTAAATGGAGACAGAAAAGAGTTTACTTTTTTCTCAGCAGTCCTTGGAACTTATACAAAAATTGACCATGTGTTAGGACACAAAAACCTCAAAACCAAATGCAGGAAGGCAGAAATAGTAAATGTGGTTTTTTTCATATCATGACGGAATAAAAATCACATGTAATAAAAGGCCAGGAGAAAATAGACCAAAAAGCAATTGGAAACTAAATAATTTCATCCTAAAGAATGAATGGGTAAAAACAGCAAATTACAGACACAATTACTAATTTCATCGAAGAGAATGACAATTATGAGACAGCATACCTAAATTTATGGGATACAGCCAAAGTGATAATAAGGGGAAATTTTATATCTCTAGATGCTTATTTGCATAAAATAGAAAATGAGAAAATCGATGAATTGGGTTTGCAACTAAAAAAGCTAGAGAAAGAACAAATTAAGAACCCCCAATCAAATACCAAACTTGAAATCCTAAAAATAAAGGGAGAGATTAATAAAATTGAAAATAAAAAAACTATTGAATTAATAAATAAAACTAAATGTTGGCTTTATGAAAAAAAAACAAAATAGATAAACCTCCAGTTAATTTGATTAGAAAAAGGAAAGAGGAAAATCAAATTGTTAGTCTCAAAAATGGAAAGGGAGAACTTTCCACCAATGAAGAGGAAATTAGAGCAATAATCAGGAGTTACTTTGCCCAACTTTATGCCAACAAATTTGATAACCTATATGAAATGGCGGAATATCTACAAAAATATAGATAGCCCAGATTAACAGAAGAGGAAACAAATTACTTAAATATTCCCATTTTAGAAAAAGAAATAGAACAAGTCATTAATCAGTTCCCTAAGAAAAAATCCACAGGACCAGATGGATTTACATGTGAATTCTACCAAACATTTAAAGAACAATTAACTCCAATATTATATAAACTATTTGAAAAAATAGGGAATGAAAGAATCCTACCATTTTTTTTATGACACAGACATGGTACTGATACCTAAACCAGGTAAAATAAAAACAGAGAAAGAAAACTATAGACGAATTTCCCTAATGAATATTGATGCAAAAATCTTAAATAAAATATTAGCAAAAAGATTACAGAAAATCACCCCCAGGATAATAGACCATGACCATGTAGGATTTATACCAGGAATACAGGAATGGTTCAATATTAGGAAAACTATTAGCATAATTGACTATGTCAATAACCAAATTAACAAAAAACATATGATAATCTCAATAGATGCAGAAAAAGCATTTGATAAAATCCAACACCCATTCCTATTAAAAACACTAGAGAGTGTAGGAATTAATGGACTTTTCCTTAAAATAGTCAGTAGCATCTATTTAAAACCATCAGCTGGCATCTTATGTAATGGTGATAAACTGGAACCATTCCCAATAAGATCAGGGGTGCAGCAAGGTTGCCCACTATCACCATTACTATTCAATATTGTATTAGAAATGCTAGCTTTGGCAATAAGACAAGAAAAAGAGATTAAAGGAATTAGAGTAGGTCATGAGGAAACCAAATTATGATTCTTTGCAGATGATATGATGGTCTACTTAGAGAACCCTAGAGAATCAACTAAAAAACTAATAGAATTAATCGACAACTTTAGCAAAGTTGCAGGATACAGAATAAATCCACATAAGTCATCAGCATTTTCATACATCACTAACAAAATCCAGCAGCAAGAGATACAAAGAGAAATTCCATTTAAAATAACTGTTAATATTATAAAATATTTGGGAATATATCTGCCAAGGGATAGTCAGGATCTATAGGAGCAAAACTACAAAACACTCTCCACACAAATAAAGTCAGATCTAAACAATTGGAAAAATATCAAGTGCTCTTGGATAGGTCAAGCGAATATAATAAAGATGGCAATATTACCTAAACTAATCTGTTTAATTAGTGCTATACCAATAAAACTCCCAAGAAATTATTTAACTGACCTAGAAAAAATAACAACAAAATTCATCTGGAAAAATAAAAGGTGAAGAATTTCAAGGGAATTAATAAAAAAAAAAAAAAAAAAAAAAAAGCAAATGAGGGTGGCCTAGCTGTACCAGATCTAAAACTATATTATAAAGCAGTAGTCATCAAAACCATTTGGTACTGGCTAAAAAACAGAGTAGTGGATCAGTGGAATAGGTTAGGTTCACAGGACAAAATAGTCAATGACAATAGTAATCTAGTGTTTGATAAACCCAAAGACCCCAGCTTTTGGGATAAAAACTCACTATTTGAAAAAAACTGCTGGGAAAATTGGAAACAAGTATGGAAGAAACTAGGCATTCACCCACACCTAACACTGTATACCAAGATAAGGTCAAAATGGATTCATGATCTAGACATAAAGAATGATATTATAAACAAATTAGAACCATGTAGGATGGTTTACCTCTCAGACCTGTGGAGGAGGAAGGAATTTGTGACCAAAGAAGAACTAGAGGTCATCATTAATCACAAAATAGATAAGTTTGACTATATCAAGTTAAAAAGTTTTTGTACAAACAAAATGAATGCAGACAAGAAGTAATAAACTGGGAAAATATTTTTACATTCAAAGATTCTGATAAAGGCCTCATTTATAAAACATATAGAGAATTGACTCAAATATATAAGAATTCAAGCCATTCTCCAATTGATAAATGGTCAAAAGATATGAACAGACAATTTTCAGACGAAGAAATTGAAACTATTTCTAGTCACATGAAAAGGTGCTCCAAATCACTATTGATCAGAGAAATGCAAATTAAGACAACTCTTGAGATATCACTACACACCTATCAGATTGGCCAAGATGGCAGGAAAAGATAATGACAAATGTTGGAGGCAATGTGGGAAAACTGGGGCACTGATACATTGTTGGTGGAACTGTGAACAGATCCAAGCCATTCTAGAGAGCAATTTGGAACTGTGCTCAAAAAGTTATCAAACTGTGCATACCTTTTGACCCAGCAGTGTTTCTACTGGGATTATATCCCAAAGAGATCTTAAAGGAGGGAAAGGGCCCCACATGTGCAAAAATGTTTGTGGCAGCCCTTTTTGTAGTGGCTAGAAACTGAAAACTGAATGGATGCCCATCAATTGGAGAATGGCTAAATAAATTATGGTATATGAATGTTATGTAATATTATTGTTCTGTAAGAAACGACCAGCAGGATGATTTCAGAGAGGCCTGGAGACACTTGCATGAACTGATGCTGAGTGAAATCAGCAGAACCAGGAGATCATTATACAAGGCAACAACAAGACTATATGATGATCAGTTCTGATGGGCATGGCTCTCTTCAACAGTGAAATGTCTCAAACCAGTTCCAATTGTTCAGTGAAGAAAGCCATATACACCCAGAGAGAGGGATATGAATGTGGACCACAACATAACATTTTCATGCTCTCTATCAATGTTTGCTTGCATTGAGTTTCCTTTCTCAGATATTTTTTCGTCATGTAGATACGATTATTCTTGCACAGCGAGATAAGTATGGAAATATGTATACATATATTTGACTTGTCAAGTATTTTAATATAATTAACATGTAGTGGACTTCCTGCCATCTAGGGGAGGGGAGGGGACTGGAGGGAAAATTTTTAACGGAAAGCTTTGTAAGGATCAACATTGAGAAACTACCCATACATATGTTATGCAACCCATACATATGTTATGCAAATAAAAAGCTTTAATAAAAAAAAGAAATCACTGTTTCTTTCTGTTTCCCAAACCATGACTCCAACCACCCCATAGTAGTGTTCTCTATTTCTGAATTTTCAGTTAATTCTTTAGTTATCACAATTAAACCCTGAAGTGCGTTAATAGTGGTTCCATCAGAAGCAGTATTGTTTGGGACAGTACAACATGCCTCTCTTAATAGTATTTTGCATGCACCACCCGGTTTGGCTAGATTCATATCTAATGCTAACCTATTTTCCCAAGCTAGTCTCTTAGTTTGCAGCCAATTGAGGAGCTATGTCCTTGACTGCATCTCTCATATAATTAATGTACCCTCTGTTGATTATAGCAGATATACTATATTTGATCCAATTCAAATTCTTATTGATGGTTGGCTACCCAAAAAAGGGAAAATTCAATTACTGCTGTTATTTGATTCCTTGTTTTAAATTAGTCAGTATCCCATGTGGAACTCTGATAGCATCCAAATAGATACTGTCATAAAATGAACTATAGAGGCTTTCAACCTTCCTTTTTCATCTGTTGTTCCTTTGACTTTCCTCACCTGTGTTAACAGGAATCTGATATGTTAGGGAGAAGCTAGGTATAGCCAATTGTACCTGTGCATAAGTACTTGCCTAGTTGGGAGGGTGAATCGATTGGAGTGTTTTTCTACCACAGAGGCATCATAAATCTGTTCTGGGGACAGTCATTCTCAAGAAATTGTTATTGCTGTTCATAATCATATTCCATTCCTGGGTGCAGAGGGCCATTCTGCCTGGGTCCCAAAATCCTTCTCCTTGTCTTCAGAAGCAGGCAAAATGATCTTCAGTTCCAGAGATTTGGGTAGCAACACCCTTAGTAATGTCTTTCTTGGCAATTTTTAACAGTACTGTTAAGGAATAATCACAGCATGTACTTAAACTCAGCCTCATGACCTTCCCTCCAATCCTAAAAGGAATGGTACTATATGGGCTACTGGTCTGTCTGAAGCACAAACATATCACTCTTCTGTCTGAAGCACAAACACACACAAACATATCTGAAACTTCTGACAGTGTATTTGACCCATGCCATCCAAGTATTATTGTCCCTTTATTCTGTCTCTATTTCTACTGACTTCTTTATGATTTTATTTTTATAAACTTTATTCTTTTGGGGTCATGTATAGGAGTATTTTTTTTACATCTAGTCTTTCTCCAATTAGTGGTTTACTGGATCCAGGGGAATTTGTAGTCTGGCCTCCAGATTGGGGATGGGTGGGGGTCTATTGAGCACCAGAATCCTAAATCCCTGAGTCCCTTGTTTTTGTCAAATTAACCCACAACTTAACCTTACTTGGAGAGCCCTGTCCCAGAGTGTATCATTATCATAAACCTTATCCTCTTCCCTTAATTCAGTCCAGTACTCAAGTACCCAGTACTCCCACAATCCCTAGAATTTAAATGATGATGAGCCCCAACCACATTTTGAGTTTGAACAGAAGAGACATAAAAATATAATCCCACAGATTCCAATTATCAATATTGCTGACCCAAGTACCAAAGTCCCTCAAGTCCAGTCATTCTGAATACTCATAGCCTTCCTTCTTCTCCAAGAAGTTCTACCCACAAAAGTTGTCTATAAAATACTCCTCAATTCACAGAAGGAGTTCAAGTCCCAAGACTATGAGTCCTCAGCCTCTATATCACAGAAAATCTAGCTTTCCAGAGGATCATTTTCAATGGAGAGTCACCAGCTTGGACCATCCATTCTTCCTGCTTCCTTCACCCTGGTGAAATGAGTCTAACCTTGCTCTGCGATCTAGACTATGGTTTCTGTAGATAAAGAGTACCTGGTAGGTACCAGAACAGCTAAGTTGCAGCTTTGCCTTCTTCCAACTTTTAATCAGTACCCAGTCTCCCAACTGGAAGGAGTGTACAGCAAACTACAGGTGTGGCCCTTAGGTGAATAGCTCTCTCCTTCTAAGATATTGCCCAAGATCTTGACTTGCACAGTCTACCTCAATCTTCCTTACTTTGCTTGTTCAATCACTCCACTCTCAGTTCAAATCAAAAATTCCAGGTTCCTACTCATGAGAGGGAGAAGTGAGGACCCCTCAAAATTGATCGGGAGTGCTCATCCTGCTGGATGTCAGAAACCCATGTAAGCTCCCAAATTGCTTTTAATGTGGTCAGTAGTTGGAGAACCCCCAAAATGACAAAGAATTTCCAGCATGAGTGAAGGAGCATGTATTATGTTCTTGCAGAAAGTGGGTGCATCCTTAAAGTGGAGAAACACCCCCAGAAATTTTTAGGAAGCCTGCTGAAGCCTAGAGAATAAGGTTCTGGATTCTTCCAACCTGATTAATAGTTTACATAGAATTTGAGTGCCAATATTAACAATAAAGATCAGATATGTTACCTAAAGAGTATTCTTCCAAAGTTAAAGTCATACTTATGCTCTTTTTTTTTTTCCTGCTACTCTTTACTTTTAAGAATCTGGAAAGAGTGAACACTCATTATTTCATAAATAAAGAGTATTGTATTTCTCTGTAATTCTCTCACATTTTTCATAAAGATTTGTTGAGGGTGAAAGACCTGGGGTTAGGATCCCCAAGTCAGTGTCACAGGTATAATGAAAGAATTTGCAAACTCATTTTATCTCCAAATTAAGGGGCAAAGATTTAGTACATTGGCAACACTGGGCTAAGTTCCAAAAAGGATTAGCAAAGAACCAGGAGCAAGAAGATAAATTTATAGGAAAAAGACAGAGATATTGAGTGCTTCGTGTCATTGTTATACTAATTTCATTATGCATCTCAATATTGAATTTTATGGCTTAGTCTGGTATGTACCTCAATATTGAATATTATAGTTTAGAAATGAAAATTGAAGAATAGTCTAGTATGCACCTTACCATTTGTCTTGGAAACCCTATTATCACTGACCAATAGATTGTTATTTGGCAGCCAGCATTATCTGTGAAACTATAGTACTCCCAAGGCCAGGTGACCTTTAAGGCTACTGCCACATCTCCCCTAGAAACTGTATCCCATCAGATTCATTATTACAAACAACAAAAAAAATCTAATTGGACCCCCCCCCCCTCCAGGTTGTTTAGTCTTTACCATCCTGGCCAGTGATGTTTGTACTACCCTTGTGATAAGCTGTATCACATAAGGTAAGCAGACAAGTAGTAGTATAACTCCACTTAAAGCTATCAGCAGGAACCAAAGAACTTATTTCCATCAGCTGCCTCCAGCCCAAGACTACCAAGTATTAAATGGTTGAGATCAGGTTTGGAATGGGGCATGGGCCAATATTCTGCTTTCATAATTTCCTTCACTACCTGTCCATTATCATCAATTTTCACATAGCAAGTGGATAGATTTAATTTCCCACTAACCCCATCTTCTGACAATAAATAGTTTAATAGATTGGTATCTATGTTGGAATACTGCTTTTCTAGTCTGAGTGGTCTGATCTGCAAACAAAACCAGTTCCTTTGTCATCTGGTTAGTAATTATTTCGACCATGGCCTGGAGTCTAATCAACCTATTCAGCATGTAAATTGGGGTTCTGTACCCCCAACTTCCATTAGGGGCCATCTATCACCCCGACTATTTGCATCCCCAGTAATTAGAGTAGGTAATTACTCTTAAGTAATGGAACCAGAAAGCCTGTAAAAAGGTTCAGGGGTGCTTAAAGATGGGACTACATCTTTAAGGGGTGGGCCAGTTCCCAAAGCCCACAGTTGTGAACCACAGCACACTAGATAAGCTAAAGGAATGTTTTGTTTATACAAAATTAAGGAGTTGTGAATCAGTCTTTACTATTATCTTACTCTCTGAGCAGAGGTGACAGACTCAAGGAAAGACCAACATGTCCCAGGAAAGTCAGAGATATATGTCTGGAGGTCATAAAACAAATTTACTGATGCAGATGTTGCTCATAAAAGAAGGTATGCTTTTATTTTAATAACTTTGCTGTACTTAAAACAACTTTTACATATATTCTGTATTAGGAATGAAATAAAGAGAGAGGTTCAGAGATTTTCACTGCAACTACCACTCCATCTCCTTATATCATTATCATCTTCTCATATGACACGCTTATTCTGTTGGTCAGAAATTGCAGTGTGCTTTCTAGAGGCCCCACTGCTGAGGTGCCAAAATAAACCATCCAGACTAGCTCTTGGGACTAGCTCAAGTCCTTGGTCTTAGTGGAGGAGTGATGAGGCTGAGACCCACGAGGATGGTCAAACATGGAGTCTTTTATTTCAAGTTCTCTCAGTCCTAAATACCTTAGTAAAATTACATCACTACATCTCACTAAGCAAGTGCTAACTATAAAACCATTACATTACCACAGCACACTTTGCATGTGCTAACTATAAGCACCCTACTATTATTATGTAAATGCCTCTTTTACTGCAAGTATCTCTGTTTCAAGTAAAACACAGGTTGTCATGCCCCCCACACACACACTTCTCAGGAAGGGTGAGATGCCCCAAGGGGAGATGAGAGCTGAACCAGACTGTCAGCAGGTTCCCTCTGGGCTGAAGGGTCTTATTCCTCACCAAGAGTTCCTCCACTGTCTGTGGCCCTCTACAAGAAATACATCCCCAGCAGCCACGAGCAAGGTGGCTCCCCTAACAATAACTATTCACAAATAAAGATGCCTATCACAAAAGTCAGCAACAACAGAAATGCTAAAAGAAACAGACAGACATATGCATCTACCAACAGATAGATGACTAGGCCAAATGCTGCCTTATCTACGTATTTGGGCTATAATGACCACATATTTTCAGATAGGAAACTGCAAGATCGTGCATACTTGAATTGTGCTCATAGCTTCTATTTGTAATAATTATAGAAACTTGCCAGAAGAGGAAAAAGCAGGAACATGATTATAATTAAAAAGTGGTCCTTCAGGCCTCAGCTTGAGAGCATATAAATGACAGAATAAAGCATCATTAATTTAGTTTGACTTTAGGTAATTTTGTGCAGTAACAATTCCACCTTATAGCAGACTCAAGAATAATCAAGTGGGTTCTTACTCAAAGAAACACCACTGGGAACTGAATCAGAAGGATCCCACCTTAAGCAGAGGCTAAGATTGTCCTCCCAACTTTTGTCCAGACACTAACTTGCACTTGTAGCAATTCAGGATTATATTCCTCTGAGTAGCTTGAGGCATATTCCTTTCAGTTGGTGGATCATACTTGAATTCAAAACTCCAAATAATATCAGTTATAGTCCCAAGAGATTTTATTTCAAATAGCAAGTCTCATTAATCACGTATCCTAAATACATATTGGCTATAATCTTACATTGATAATAGTAAGAGATTCATCTTAGAATATAAAACATACTGTCCTAATTTCTCATAAAGAAACATATCAGGGAGCACAGCCAAGATGGAGGGGAGCAAACACAACTTTCTGTGACCTCCTCTGATCTCTCAAACCAACAGCAGATGAAGCCTCTAAACTGGTTTTGGAGTCAAAGAACCCACAAATATCTGGAGCACAGCACATTCTCACAAATTACCTTGGAAGAAATTCAGAACAGGTCTGTTTCAAACAGGTGGGGACAGTCTGTCAAGCCTAGACTGCAGCACAGGGAGACCAGGGCAGGAAAGTGAGGCAGAGAGTCAGAGTGTGGCAGTTTCCAGGCACCTGTGAAATTATAGGCCAAAAATGAAGGTACTCCAGCTTTCTCCATGAACTAGTGTACCTCAAATCAAAAAGAATGCAAGAAATTCCCAGACAGATTACCAAAGATTTCATAAAGACAAAAACTAAATGACTTAATGACTTTAGCACAAGCAGATAAATCAATTGAAATACAGATTTCAGATCTACTAAACTAGTTCATGAATCTATTAATAAATAAAAGAAAATAATCCAACAGTTAATGAGATGGAAGAACTTGTGGAAATTGAAGAGAATATGGAACCACCATTTCTAAGTGGATCAAAAGTCAAATGAGAATTAGAAAAGTAAAATTTAGGGAATTAAATGAATAAATGTGGCACTCAAGGCATATATCAAAAGCACCAGAATAAAAGTGAAGAGACTAACATGAAACTTTTTTCTAAATGTACACAAGAAGACTGGGATAAAAGCAGAAATTGGATAGAAGTAGCAAAGAAGGGTGGACGGGGCATTATGAACAGAAACTAGCAATGTCATGCCTGCAGATGAGTCAATTTTTGTTTCTAGGACTATATTATGACATTGGAGGATATGTGAAAAGGGAGTATTAGAGTATTACAGAGAGCACTGTGATGTGCTGGGGTCAAATCAAGGTCTAACAATGAGAGGAAGAACTCTGTATTTTCAGAAAAAGAAGAGCCAACAATAGAATGGATAAGGATAAAATCATTTTAGTGCTGGGAGGAAGTTCCAGTTATAAATGCTCTCAGTGAAGAGAAATGGACTATGAAGAGATACTCTATGTGGACTGTGTATAGACTGGGAATTTGGTGCTTGAAAAGTTTACTTATACTACATAGAGAATATGAGTTAGAAGCTCCTAGGAAATCAGTAAAAATACTAATTAAGGCAATTAATGGCTTCTTCAAATTGAAAAATGAACTTTCAAAAATCAACAGCATTAGACTGATTTCAGAAAAGTGTGGAAAGACTTACATGAGCTCATGATAGGTGAAGTGAGAGAACCAGGATAACATTGTACACAATAACAAGATTGTGTGATGATCAACAATGGCAAACTTAGCTTTTCTCGGGAAAACAGTGTTCCAAGACAATTGTAGCAGACTTGGGATGGAAAAATATCATCTGTATCAAGAGGAAAAAAAATCTATGGAGACCGAACATGGATCAAAGCATCCTATTTTCACCTTTTTTGTTTTGTTTTGTTTTGTTTTTTCTTTTTCATGATTTTTTGTTCTGATTTTTCTTTTCTAACATGACTAATTGTCATGGGGAGTGAAAGAAGAAGGAAGGGGGAGGGAAAGAAGAAGGAAGGAAGGAAGGAAGGAAGGAAGGAAG
>JAJPUD010031029.1:0-12784 GCA_023553655.1 Myrmecobius fasciatus | reverse complement strand
CATAAAAAACCTCAAAAGAGAGCTGAAGGATAAATGGGAAAATAAACTGAAATCAGTGCAAGAAGGATACAATATCTTGCAAGAAGGATATGATGCCCTGCAAAAGAGATATGAAAAAGACACTAATTTATTGAAAAATAAAATTAGTGAAGTGGAAAAAGAGTGCAATGAACAAATTGGCCAGTTACAAAAGGAGCTTAAAAAGGTAACTGAAGAAAACAACACTTTAAAAATAAGAATTGAACAAATGCAAGTGAATGACTCACTAAGACTTGAAGAATCAGTCAAACAAAAACAAAAAAAATGAAAAATTAGAAGGAAATATGAAATATCTCCTAGGAAAAACAACTGACTTAGAAAAAAAGAAAATCTAATAAAAAATTAGCACAATTACTATTTGAAAATAAAAGCTAAAAATTTAAATCATTTATAAGAAAAATGTTTTCAAATGAAAATTATAGTATTACCCCCAATAAATTAATAGACAACATTTATTCAATGATTATTTAGCATAAAGAAGAGTAGTAAGAGTTGTAGATATAAATATAGCAGGAAAGATAGACCCATGTATCCAGGAGCATACATTTATTTGTGGAGAAAATACATAAAGGGAGTGCTAGCAAGTAAAGCATTATTTTATTTTGGAAAATTACAGTGATGATAGGCGTCATAGGGAATAGACTAATATAATTATTGAAATAGACATTTGATTATGGCATTAGAACTGGAAAATAGGGGTTGTGGGAAGAAAAGATTTTTAGGGACAGCTGGGTGCCAGGTAGGGAATTTTAGAGCTGAAAGATTAACATACTATGATCCAGTTTTGTTCCTGGTACAGATAGCAAGAGAATATTAACTTGATCAACAAAATGCTAACAATGAAACATAGGAATTATGACAAATTTTTATTAAGTGAATGAATTAATAATTTACTTTAAAACATCTGACAATACTGTAACATTACTTTAACATGTATATTGGGAGAGAGACCAGCTATGATTTCACTGGTATAAGGAAAAAGGATACAAATGTAGGTTGGCATCTTGTAGCTTAAATTCTTAAACTGTTACCTGGTGTGTTAGAGGTTAGTTTGACTAGGTTCACATAATTTGTGTCAGAGACAATATTTAGATTCAGGTTTTTCTGATTTGAAGACTATTCAAACACATAGTGGAGATCTATATAAATACACATATTCTATATCTATCTGTGTGTTTCTAAGTATTAGTGACTAGATCAGTGATTTCAGTGACATAAAAGTTCCTCTCTGAATGTAGAGAATTGCCTTTACCCTAACTTAAAGAATTTGCCATAGATGACAGTTTCATAAGGCTCTATGATCTTAAATGATTTGCTCAAAGATTACATAGCTACAGTATGTCAAAAGATGATCTCTTTTTTCTTTCTTTCTCTTCCTCTCTCTTTCTCTATTTCCTTTTCCTCCCATCTCTTCTTACTCTTCCCTCCTTCCTCCTATTATCTCTCTATCTCCTTTCCTTTCTCCAACACATGCAAACACACACACATACCCTTATTTGGTTTTTTTCAATTGCTAAGTCATATCTGACTCTTCATGACCCCATCTGAGGTTTTCTTGGCAAGGACACCAGATTATTTTGCCATTTCTGTCTCCATTAGATTAAGGCAAATGCAGGATAAGTAACTTGTCCAGGGTCACATGACTAGTGAGTGTCTGATGCCAGATTTGAGTTCAGGTTTTTCTGATACTAGGCTCATTGAAACATCTATCTGGCTTTCTGAATATATAATATTGTAATTTTATATATGATTATGTAATAATTGCATATACCCATGCAATACATTATATATTTATATAGCATAATTATATAATTGCTCACATATCACATTTTCTTTTATAGAAATATATGACATTAGGAATAAAGGCCACAAAAGCACAAAGTTTCCAGAGGCAATGAATAAGAGATAAAAGCAAAAAAATATTAACCATAGTATGATTAAACCCTATTAATTACAATAAGAACTTTGTTACCAAACATATGTATGTGTATATACACACACATGTAATCTATAAGTGACTTCATTTTGTATATGTATATAATTATGTTATATGATATTCTATTGTGTTGATTATATCATAACATATTTTGATATAAATATCATATTACATTGCATACTATCTTATAATTGTAATATAATTCTGACAAATCCTGAAAATTCTATTGACTATAATAGGAACTTTGGTAGATATATAATATTGAATATTATATATGTTATATACAATATTATATTTGGTTTTGTAAATAGTTTTCATGCAATTATATTATATGCTATGCATTATATATGATGCTTATAATTTTTTGCCAAAAATTCCATTTCAGCCAGTAGTTTTTAGGGTTTGACTAACCTCAGGGTTTACCTCCTAGAACCTGTGTGGAACTTGTTCTGGCATTATGGTTTGATTTTCCATTGAACACTGGTGATTGCTAAATTCTCTTTTCATTGAATCTTGAAAACAGAGAATTCAAAATTATGTCTTCCATGTGGTCCTGTTCATTGTATTCTCAACTCTCCCCCACTATCCTATTCCATTTATGCAACTATAGTGAGCTTTGTGCAATAGTTCTTGACTTTGCTATATGATAACCATTAAATTTGCTATTTTTCTGGTCATATTTTTCTTCCATAAAAGACTGATGAAAAATTTTTTTAAAAGCCTGAAATCAGCCAAGTGATAACAAGAATTTCAACTGTGTTAGTAAGCAGTGAGTTTCTCATTATTATGATTCATTTTAATTCAACATACATTTTCTGTTTATCATATGATACTACAGGGAATGTTAAAGTAAACAAAACTCTGCCCTAATTCTAAAGGAAAGGCCATATGATATGATAAGGAAAGTAAGACATGTACACAACTAATTATAAAACAAGAGTGATTATAAGAGTTACATACAAAGTGCTATCAGGGTGAATACAATTTTTGTCTGTTTTTTTAAGGGAAGATTTCATGGGTGAGGCAGCTTTATGAGTAATGAATAATACTTTCTATAGTGGATAGATTTTCAAAAGCTGGAAAGCACCTTAGATATCATCTTCAACTTCTTCATTTTACAAATAATCAAAATGAGATCAAAAAAGGAAATAGTGACTTACCTGATGGTTGAACTATGCATACACATACATATTCCTCAGGATATATATTCAACTTCATATCATAGCTTAGAGAATAAGTATTCTTCATCTAGATTTTTCATTTTGTGGATATTTAAGCTAACTTCTTTTGAGCAATTAATAAATACATTTAAGAGCCACTACAATATTCTGTGGCTTAATTCCATAAATGGAATATGACCTGAAAATAGTAATATTTGGAGGACCTCACCATTGATATCTCTTCAATTTGAGATTCTCATTGTTTTATGTCTTACTTAATAAAGACTAGAGACTTAGTAAAACTATGACTATATCCTTCAAAAATAATACATATTTTTGACATAATTGTAGGACACACTTTGTTGAGGGAAAATCTTGAAGATAGTTCTTTGTTATAGTGAGCCAATTGCAATTTTAATTTTTTGATTATATTTTTTCAAAGAGCAAAAATCCACCTTCTACCAATGGTAATTGAAGCTTTCCTCCCATTTAGCACAACACTACCTCAAAGAAAAATTGAGAGTTCTAGAGGTGGAGCCAATATGGCAGAGTGCAACCAAGAAGCTACTTGAGCTCTGCCAGCTTACCTTGAAAACCACATAAAATTAAGCCTGTAGAGTCTGGAATGGCAGAGCCTAGAAAAGACAGAATGAAACAATTTTCCAGTTCAAGATAGTTCAGAAGGAATTCAAAAAGAGTCATTCTCACTGGAGTGAAAGGGATGTGCAATCTAGTTCAGATGGTGTCCAGCAAAACCAATAGGAGGATCTTAATCACAGCAGATTAGCAACTGAGACCCTTAGTCCTGACTCAATAAAACAGTAGCAAAACAGACAAGTGAGACATCTCCTGGACAAATTGCCACCTAGGAAACTAAGCAAAAGCAAACAGGATTATGTCAGGTTACCATCATCATTCTGGGCAGGTCAACTAACACAAGGTGAACCTTTGCTCAAAGTCAAAGTTCAGAGCTTCATAAGAAGCTTGAAACAGCATCCCCTGTGACCAACAAGTAGGGCACAATTTTAAAAATCATGAAATGATGGAGGGGAAAGAAAGAAAAAAAAATGAGCAAAATACAAAAAGCTTGCCCTTAGAAAGTTTCTATGGTGACCTGGGAAGACCAAAACACCAACTCACAGAAGAGGACAAAGTATCCACATGTGAAATCTCAAAGGCAATATGAATTGATTTTAAGCCCCAAAAGCCTTTTAGAAGAGGTCAGACAGGATTTTTTTTAATTAAAGCTTTTTATTTGCAAAACATATGTATGGATAATCCTTCAACATTGACCCTTACAAAGCTTTCTGTTACAAATCCCCCCCACCACAGTCCCACAGTTTCCCTAGATGGCAGGAAGTCTACTACATGTTAATTATGTTAAAATACTTGACAAATCAAGTATGTGTATACATATTTTTACAGTTATCTTGTGCAAAAAAAGTCAGATCTACAAGAAAAAAAAATCTGAGAAGGGAAACATAATGTAAGCAAACATCAATAGAGAGCATGAAAATGTTATGTTGTGGTTCACATTTCATATCCCTCTCTCTGGGTGTATATGGCTTTCTTCACTGAATAATTGGAACTAGTTTGAAACATTTCATTGTTGAAGAGACCCATGTCTATCAGAATTGATCATCATATAGTCTTGTTGCCGTGTATAATGATCTCCTGGTTCTGCTCATTTCACTCAGCATCAGTTCATGCAAGTCTCTCCAGGCCTCTCTGAAATCATTCTGCTGGTCGTTTCTTATAGAACAATAATATTCCATAACATTCATATATCATAATTTATTCAGCCATTCTCCAATTGATGGGCATCCATTTAGGTCAGACAGGATTTTAAAAGTCAAATAAGAGAGGTAGAAGAAACATTGGGAAAAGAAATAAGAAGTATGCAAGAAAAGAGTAAAAGGTATACTTGGAAAAGGGAAAAAAATTCCTTACAATTGGTCATATGCAAAAAAACACCCTGAAGAAATTGATTATTTAAAAAATACAATTGGTCAAATATATATGCACATATTGAAGAAAACGACACCTTTAAAAATAAAATTAATCATATTGAAAAGGAAATACAAAAATGAACTGAAAAAAAATCATACATTAAAAATTGGAATTGGGCACATGGAAACTAATCACCTCTATGAGATATCAAGAATCAGTCAAACAAATTAAAATAATAAAAATTAGAAGAAAATGTAAAATACTTCATTGGAAAAACAACTGACTTGGAAAATAGACACAGGAGAGACAATCTAAAAATTATTGGATTACCTGAAAGGTACAACCAAAAACAGAGCCCAGACAGCATTCTTCAAGAAATCATTATAGAAAACTGCTGATTTCTTTTTAACAGGTAAATAACATTTAATATTAATTTCAGTCAAATATTGATCCATTTTACTTTTCTTTTACAGGATACAAAAATCCACCAGGTTCTCTATCTAGTCAGGGTTTCTTTAAATGTTTTCTATTGATCCTCAGGCCTATTATCTTGGTCTTTAATATCAGGTTTGGATATGCTCTTAGCTTTTTTGGGGTCTTGTCCTTTGCTCAAATGTCAAATTTCTAATCTAAGTCCAGATTTTCAGATAAGATTTCTTAACTTTTTGGGAACTTATTCCAAGATTACTGTGAGACAGGAGCTTAGAAAGTAAAGAGAGAGTAACCACAGTTCTTGCTGTCGTAGTTTGTTCTTAATTCTTGAAGATAACTTTGAGATCAGGAAGATGATGCCATGACTTATAAGTGAATTGGATTTAATTCAGGGAGAGCTGTTCAATCACCAGCCTAAATTTTGCGTCCAGAGTCATCTGGATCCAGTAGCAAGATATAGATCAGGACAACTGGAGATGGCCTTGGATATAGTGGGAACCTGTTCCTTTGTATGCTAAAGTCTTTTTCAGGACTCAGTTTGACTGAGACCACACGAATTCAGTCATTTATGCTAGATTATTGTTGCTTGCCCTTTGCTGTCAAAGAGGATCCTGACAATCAGAGAAGTGTTGACATGCAAAATAACTGGATTTAAGTGAAGTAGAACTATGCAAAGACAACAGCCTCACTTTCTCTTCTGGAGTCATATGAATTCAGTAGCAAGATATAAATGCACTGATTTAATAATTTAATAATGATTTAATAAAACCAAAATAGTCAATGAAAAAAGTCATTGATCACTTCCTGAAAGAGATACCACAACAAAAACTACAAGAAAAATTGTTGCAAAACTCCAGATCTATAAAGTCAAAGAAAAAATACTACAAGCTGTCAGATTTAAAAAAAAAAAAGTTCAAGTATTGAGGAGTCATAATTACAATTACCCAGGATTTGGCTGCTTCTGCAATAAAGGAGCAAAGGCTGTATGGAATAACATATTATGGAAAAGAAAGGACCTTGGATTAGAGCCAAGAATCATACTTCAGGAGAGAAGATGGATATTCAATGAAGTAGAAGACTTTTATTCATTTGCTATTGAAAAGGCTAGAACTAAACAGAAAATTTGAGCTACAAATATGACTCAAGAGAAGCACAGAAAGGTAAACAAGAAAGCAAAAAACCTTATTTAAAGGATAAAATGTTAACATTTTAATGTGGGAAGATGATACTTGTATGTATATTTATGTGCATAATATATATAATATATACATATATGTATATATATATATTATACATATATATATATATATGTAAGATACTTGTAATTCTCAAGAACTGTAAATTTCATTAGAATAGTTTGAAGGGGTATACATAGAGAGAAAACAAGTTCACCCTAGCATGATATTTTTAAAAAAGACATTAAAGTGTACAAAAATGATTGTACTGGGAGAAGAGGAAAGGAGAGGTAAAATAGGTAAATTGGATAACATGAAGGGGCACAAAAGACTGATTACAGTACAGGGAAATAAGGGAGGGGGATGATCACTGTCTAAAGCTTAATCTCACAAGATTGGCAGATTGAGGAAGAGGATGGTCAGAAACAAAACATTAATGAGGAGGGACAAGGAAGGAGAAGAAGGAAAAAGCACATATAGGGGAGAAAATAGGATAGAGGGAAATACACAGGTGGTAATCATAACTGTGAATGTAAATGAGATGAATTCTCCCATAAAACAAAAGCAGATAGCAGATTGGATTAAACACCAGAATCCTATAATACTTTGTTTACAAGTAACACCTATGAAACAGAGAGATACAAAGAGAGTAAGGGTAAAAGGCTAGAGCAGAATCTATTGTACTTTAGCTAAAGATAAAAACAAATAGGGATTTGGACCTCAGAAAAAGGAAAAGTAAAAATACATCTAATTAAAAGATATAAGGAAGAAAGCTACATATATAAGACTATAGTAAGGGATTTATTATTCTTTCTTCAACATATAAAGGAAATACAAGAGTAATTTATCCTTATAAATCAAAGTTACGTATGAAAACTGTGTCATACTTAAACCCACTATTAAGAACTCAGTGCTTATTAATGTTCTATAATGAAAAGGGTTCAATCTTCAGTTAGAAAAAAACAAAACAAAACAAAACGAAATAACAACTAGGTTTTAAATAGTTCCTGCCATTCTCTACCTGAACAATCCTAAATATTTACTGAACTATCTTGAGCCTGAAGCTGATCACCTATGAAATGGAAATAATGAAGCTAGTAATGGATACACTGTCATTAACAGAATCAAATGAGGTAACTGCATGTAATTCATATCTTGTAAATCTTATAACATTGTAAACATTTGGTTATTATTGTTACTAATTTCATTTTTAAAGGAATTTGTATGTTTAGTTTTAATTTTTTTTACTTTCTGTCATTTATTTAAATATTATAGGTTTTTTAAAAAGCTTTTTTATTTTCAAAACATATGCACAAATAATTTTTCAACATTGACTCTTGCATAGCGTTGTGTTTCAGATTTTCCCCTCCTTTCCCCCACCCCTCCCCTAGATGGCAAGCAATCCAATATATGTTTATACATGTTAAAACATATGTCAAATCCAAATTGTGTAAACATATTTATACAATTCTCTTGCTGCACAAGAAAAATCAGATCAAAAAAGAAAATGAGTAAGAAAACAGAATTAAAGCAAACAACAATAAAAAGAGTGATAATGTTATGTTGTGATCCACATTCAGTTTCCACCATCCTCTCTCTGGGTGTAGATGGCTCTCTTCAAAATAATCATCTCATTGTTGGAAAGAGAAATATTCATCTGTACATGCTTTTGATCACAATTTTTACTATGTTCTAATTTATTTTTTGATGTGATTTTTTTAATGTTTTCAGACCAGTTAAGTGTTTTTCAGCTGGTCAATGAACATATAGTTACTTGAATACTCAATGGATGCTCTACATGAAAAGTTTTAGCGTATAAATAGGATCAAATGTATTTAATTTTGCATCTAAATTAATAATGCAACATCATTTTAATGTTACTCAAAGAATACAATGTGAACCTAACTGCATTTCTTTTTTTTATTTTCAAACTATATATGCATACATAATTTTCAACATTCGTCTTTGCACAATCTTGTGTTCCCCCCATCCCTTTCCCTATTTGGCAAGTAATTCAATATATTAAACATGTGCAGTTCTTCTATACATACCTCACTTTATCCATGCTACACAAGAAAGATCACATAAAAAGGAAGAAAACTGAGAAAGAAAGCAAAATGCAAGCAAACAAAATATATGGAAATACTTTGGAGTTTTTCTTAAAATCATAAGTAACAACTATCTAAAAGCATCAGCAAGCTTTATGTGTAACGGGGAAAAATTGGAACTATTCCCAGTAAGATCAAGGATGAAACAAGGATGCCCATTATCATCACTATTATTCAATATTGTCCTAGGTATGTTATCTTAAGCAATGAGAAGAAAAAAAATTGAAGGAAGTAGAATAGACAATGAGGAAACAAAACTATCACTCTTTGCAGGTGGTATAATAGTATATTTAGAGAATCAGCTTGAAAAACTACTTGAAATAATTAACAATTTTAGAAAAATTGCAGGATATAAAATAAACCCACATAAATCATCAACATTTCTATATATTACCAACAAAGCCCAGCAGTAATATTGAAATAGGAATTCCATTTAAAATAACTTTAGACAATTTAAATTGTTTGGGACAAAGCCAGACAAACCCTGTACAGGGACCAGTCCTCTCAAACAAAACCAGGAACTATATGAGCACAATTAGAAAACACTTTCACACAAATAAAGTCAGATCTAAACAACTGGAAGAATAGTAATTGCTCTTGAGTAAGTTGACAATTCAACCTAAATTAGTTTCCTAATTCAGTGCTATACCAATCAAACTGCCAAAACTATCTTATAGAGCTAGAAAAATAATAAAATTCATCTGGAAAAAAGAAAAATAAAGAGTATCAAAGACATTAATGGGAGAAAAATGCGAAGGATGTCTAGATGCTACTAATCATTTTCTGGAAAATTCCACTTATTCCTGTGCTCTCTAGTGTTTTTATTAGGAATGGGTGTTTTATTTTGTCAAAAGATTTTTCTAACTCTATTGAGATAATCATTTGATTGCTGGTAGTTTTGTTATTTATCTGCTGATAATTATGCTGACAATTTTCCTGATGTTAAACCCCCCCTGAATTTCTGGTATAAATCCCACTTGATCATTGTGTATTATCTTGCTGATAAGTTGCTGCAATCTTTTTGCTAATATTTTATTTAAGATTCTTGCATCAATATTTCATCGGGGAAATTAGTCTATAATTCATTTTCTCTATTTTGGCTTTTCCTGGTTTAGGTATTAGTACCACATCTGTGTTCTAAAAGGAATTTGGTAAGACTCCTTCTTTGCTCATTTTAGATTTAAGGTTCTTTAAACATTTGATAGAATTCACTGATAAATCCATCTGACCCTGGAGGTTTTTTTCTTAGGGGGTTCATTCATGACTTGTTCAATTTCATTTTCTAAAATGGGCTGAAGTATTTAATTTCCTCTTCTGTTACTCTAGGCGGTTTATATTATGCTGCAGCAGTTATCCATTTCACTTAGATTTTCAAAATTATTGACATATAATTGGGCAAAATAACTCTAATTATTGCTTTAGTTTCATCTTCCTTGATGTCAAAGTTCACCCTTTTCATTTCTTGTATTAGTAATTTGCTTTTCTTATTTCCTTTTTCTAGTCAAATAACAAAAAGTTTATATATTTTGTTATTGCTATTTTTTTCATAGAGCCAAATTTTAGTTTTATTTATTAGTTCAATTGATTTCAATTTAACTAATTTCTTTTGACTTTCAAAATTTTTAATTTGGCATTGAATTGGGGGGAGTTAATTTGTTCTTTTTCTAGCAATTTTAGTTGCATGACAAAATCTTTAATCTCTTCTTATGCTGTTTTCTTCAAGTAAGCATTTACAATTATAAAATTCCATCTAAACTGCTTTGGCTACATTCCATAACTTTTGGTAGGTTGTCTCTTTATTATCATTTTCTTTCATGAATTTATTGATTGTTTCTATGGTTTGTTGTTTGACCTTTTTTTTTTTTATTAAAGCTTTTTATTTGTGTAACATATGTATGGGTAGTTCCCCAGCATTGATCTTTACAAATCTCTCCATTACAACTTTTACTCCCAGTCCCTCCCCCTCCCCTGGATGGCAGGAAGTCCACTACATGTTAATAATGTAATAATAGTTGACAAGTTGTGCAAGAAAAATCCTATCTACAAGAAAAAAAAAGAAAACCAGAGAAAGGCAACACAATGCAAGCAAACATCAATAGAGATCATGAAAATGTTACGTTGTGGTCTATATTTCATATCCCTCTCTCTGGGTGTATATGGGTTTCTTCAGTGAACAATTGGAACTACTTTGAGACAATTCTTTGTTGCAGAGAGCCATGTCCATCAGAATTGATCATCATGTAATATTGTTGTTGCCGTGTATAATGATCTCCTGGTTCTGCTCGTTTCATTCAGCATCAGTTCATGCAAGTTTCTGCAGGCCTCTCTGAAATCGTCCTGCTGGTCGTTTCTAACAGAGCAATAATATTCCATAACATTCATATACCATAATTTATTCAGCCACTCTCCAATTGATGGGCATCCATTCAGTTTCCAGTTTCTAGCCACTACAAAAAGGGCTGCCACAAACATTCTTGCACAGGTGGGTCCCTTTCCCTCTTATAAGATCTCTTTGGGATATAGGCCCAGTAGAAACACTGCTGGGTCAAAGGGTATGCACAGTTTGACAACTTCTTGAGCATAGCTCCAAATTGCTCTCCAGAATGGTTGGATCCATTCACAGTTCCACCAACAATGTATTAGTGTCCCAGTTTTCCCACATCCCCTCCAACATTCATCGTTATCTTTTCCTGTCATTTTAGCCAATCTGACAGGGGTGTAGTAGTATCTCAGAGTTGTCTTAATTTGCATTTGTCTGATCAATAGTGATTTGGAGCAACTTTTCATATGACTAGGGATGGTTTTAATTTCATTATCTGAAAATTGTCTGTTCATATCCCTTGACCACTTATCTATTGAAGAGTGGCTTGAATTATTATATATATGAGACAATTCTCTATATATTTTAGAAATGGGCCTTTATCAGAACCATTAAATGTAAAGATGATTTCCCAATTAGATGCTTCCCTCCTAATCTTGTCTGCATTTGTTTTGTTTGTACAGAAACTTTTTAACTTAATATAATCAAAATTATCCATCTGGTGTTCAATTAGGAGTTCCAGGTCTTCTTTGGACATAAATATATTCCATCTCCACAGGTCTGAGAGGTAAACTCTATTACGTTCCTCTAACTTGCTTAAAAAGTCCCTCTTTATATCTAGATCATGAACCCATTTTGATCTTATCTTGGTATGTGGTGTTAGGTATGGGTCAAGCCCTAATTTCTTCCACACTAGTTTCCAATTTTCCCAGCAGTTTTGTCGAATAGTGAGTACTTATCCCAAAAGCTGGGGTCTTTGGGTTTATCGAATACTAGATTGTTAAGGTTATTGCCTAGATTGTCCTGATATCCTATCCTGTGCCACTGATCGACTGCTCTATTTCTTAGCCAGTACCAAACGGTTCTGATGACCACTGTTTTATAATATAGTTTTAGATCTGGTACAGCAAGGCCACCTTCATCTGCCTTTTTTTTTCATTAATGCCCTTGAGATCCTTGACCTTATGTTCTTCCAAATGAACTTTGCTACTATTTTTTCTAGATCTGTAAAATAATTTCTTGGGAGGTTGATTGGTATGGCACTAAATAAGTAGATTAGTTTGGGTAGTATTGTCATTTTTATTATGTTTGCTCTGCCTACCCGTGAGCCCTTAATATTTTTCCAATCGATTAGGTCTGATTTTATTTGTGTGGAAAGTGTTTTGTAATTTAGTTTGTATAGTTTCTGACTTTTCCTTGGCAGATAGATTCCCAAATATTTTATCCTATCATCTGCTATTTGGAATGGAATTTCTTTTTGCATCTCTTGCTGCTGAACTTTGTTGGTACTATATAAAAATGCTGATGATTTATGTGGATTAATTTTGAATCCTGCCACTTTGCTAAAGTTGTGAATTGTTTCTAGTAGTTTTTTAGTTGGGTCTCTAGGGTTCTCTGAGTATACCATCATGTCATCTGCAAAGAGTGATAATTTGGTTTCTTCA
>JAJPUD010031028.1:0-12784 GCA_023553655.1 Myrmecobius fasciatus | reverse complement strand
TTTTTTTTTAAGAAAAAAATTATCTTGAAAAAAATGCCCTTGTATATTACATCTGAAACTTTGGAAACATTATGGCAAATAACCACATGACAGAAAGAAGGTCAAATAAATTAATTCCTCAAAAGAACAGCTCTTTTTTTCTTTGAAGAGGAACAGGGTTTTCAAGAGGCTATTCAGTAGTTGTAACAGAGGATGAGATAAGTTTGTCTTGGTTTTTAATAAAACTTATTTTGCTTTTAACATTTTTCTTCTGATTTTGCATCTCCTTTTCCTTCATTTTTCTCCTGTCCATTCTTCCTAATTTTGAACATCCTGAAACACTTAAAAACTGCCACTTAAAGATTTAATAACTATTATCCTCAATAACCCTGTAAGATAGATATTAATGTAAGTCCTGGTATCTCCATTTTGTAGATAAGGAAGCTGAGATAAATAAGTGATTTACCTAGTTACATAGCTAGTACATTTTGTTACCTGGATGTGAACAGGTCTTCTGTCTCTAAGAACTATACTCTTTCTTAAAACTTAGGTATTTGTTTATGTCTCCTATATGAAGAAATCTTAACTAAAATTATTAAATACTTTATAAACCTGTTTAGTTACCTGAAAATTTTCTCCCCACTCTCTCTTCATTGCTTCTATATAAGAATGTAGACGTAAAAATCACTGTTCTTATTTCTGCCATAGGTAAATTTTCCTGTTGAACTTTGTTAAACTTCTCTATTGTATCTTATAAGGCATGTGTTGTCAACATGCATGTGTCTGTGCTTTATCTTTCATAGGCAAAGCAGTTTTCCTGGCATGAATCAAAGTGGACTTATGGGCTCCAGCTCTCCTTATACCCAGCCCATGAACAACAATTCCAGCCTGATGAATCCACAAGCTCCTCCCTACAGCATGACCCCCAACATGGTGAATAGTTCAACAGGTAATAATATACAACACTATATGATTGCTAAAGGTAGTACTTCTTTTTAGGAAACTCCCAAATTTAAATACACACACCTAAACACACACATACACGCATACAATTAATCTTTTTTTAGGTTTCACCAACATGTGTATATTAAAAAAAAAAACAAAAAAAAGCATAAGACATTGAATCTTTTGGTAACTTGAAAAAAATTCCACATTTCTGCTTTCTGGAAATCTGAACATAAACCTACATCCGGGAAGCAAACAGAACCTTTTTATCTTTTCAAGACAAGTGTGTCCAAAATTTAGCTAATGTTTCAGAAGTTATTTATTCATTTTGTTTTTATTGGTAAAGTATATTCTTGTCATCAAGAACTAAGTAGACATGCCTTTTAAGCACTCTTTTTCTGTGGCAAACTTAAAATTGTTACCAAAACTTATGATAAATTCTGTAATAAAAGCCATGTTTATGCCATATGTCATATAAGAGAAACACATTTAAAAATTAGGTTTCTGAAGAGTTATTGAAGGACCAAAAAGGAGGAAAAAAAATTTATTATTTGGAAAAATGCACATATTTAAAAATATGCAAAAAAGCAGGATCTTCAGTAAATACAACCCTATGTGCTATCTCTGTTGAAAAAATTATATATAATCTTTTAAAAATTATACATTTTTATAGTTCTCAATTCAACCCATTTGAATTTGTAACTGCTAAATTCTATCAGCAGAATTATATCCTGCTAATATAAAAAGATAAATTCTTTCCATTAGAGTTTCTAAATTGTTTAGCAAAAATGCTACAAAATCTTAATATATCTAAGGTTTTAGAACCTCTTCCTTCAACCATTCTATACTTATACTGCCTATGGATGAAAAACATTTCTATTATAGGTTTGAAATCTCACTGCATTTCAAGTGATATTATTAACTATATTTTGTACTTTGAAAGATCATATTTTTGGATGGGATTACTCTCCTTTTAGGTGACAGATTGTAACTTAACCTGTTGTTGTTAACTTCACTGTGTTTTATAATAGGTCAAAGAAAAACATGGTGGAAATAAAGATTGTGAAAAAATATGAATTTCAAGAATTCTCACCTTTGCCTCCCGGGCCTTTACTGTTAGCCTCACATTAAGGGAGAGAGAATGGACAGTGAGCTCCCAACATGACATCCCACCTAATGTTTTGAGCTCTTGTTTTCAAGTCTAATTTAAACTTGGTATTACTAAACTTCTTTAAATGTTTTTTTCTTAGTAGGAATGAAAGAATGAAACTTACTGGTCAAAAGAAAAGTTAAATTTTAGGTTGGGTTTTTTTTGTTTTTTGTTTTTTTTTTTAGATAAGTAAATAGACCTTTCTTAATGTTAAACAGGAGGCCATTTCTTTCTCCCAGAAACATACTTTTATATTTGAGATGGAAAGTGAAAAGCTATTGAGCAGTGGCCCATTAGGAAAAGGTTTACTTTCCCCCCTACTAGTGCTGTCCCAGGTAATGTTGTAGTTGGGTTTTGTCGTTATATGTTTTGTCTGGCTTGCTGAAATAAAATTACTTCTGAGCATTGAAACTGCGCTATAAATTCTGATGCACTATTAGCAGTAGTCATTTTCCCCCTTTTTTCTTTGGCCCCCAGAGCCGTAAAAATAACCCACAACAAACAGATGGCACAGTGCCCTGCCTGAGAAGATTTATGTATTCCTAAGGAATAACCAGTTTAAAGGAAGATTCACAGAGAGGGGTGGTTTGTTTTTTTTTTTTTTCTCCTGTTCAGATAATTCAGCCATTCGTTATTTCATACAGAGGAAATCTGTTCAATGCAAGGCCATTTATCCTCCCAGCCTTTTGTATGGGATAGTCATACACTTTTTATTGCTTTGTGCATCTTGAAATATTGGATTTTTAATAATTTAAACATTTATCAAATTTTTTTTGCCTGCCCATTGGTGAAATTTTGTTCCAGTTTTATTAATTCAAAGGCTACCTGATGGAAAGCAGAGTAATTATAAAATATACCAAAAGTTTTATGTGTTTAACATTTCCTGTGTATCTCTGTATACATTCTTGGATGTATATTGTGTTGAAATTTCTCAGAGAGAACAGAGGACAAAAAGAAACCTGGAACATGCACTGCAAATGTTAGTTTTTAAAATGTACATAAATTCTCTTAATGGGGGACAGAGATTAATTCTTCCCATGCTAGAATGGCAGAGATCAGTCAGTCCATCAGTCTTTTTTGCCAAAGGCACAAGGAGATGAGCTGCTAGTGGTAACAGAAAAGCAGTTTCTGTTTCAAAGGGCACATTTAAAGAGAAGAAAGCATATCCAGATGATGACTGGGACCAGAAGTAGGATTTTCCTAGAGAGTGGCTTAGGTGACTGACACTTCAACAGTCTTTTTTGCTTGGTTAAAACAGTATGGCAGTTAAAATAAATGTGCTTTAGATAGTATACAGTCCCATTTCTTCTCTCTTCCCCCCCCCCCCAAAAAAAAGCCTCTTGTGTAGTGACAAATTGTTACAGGCTTCAGTGAGCAAGTAATTATTTAAATAGAGTCAGTGTGAGTACAAATGTGACAACTATTTCTTCACTTATAATGCCAGAGGGAGAAGGATGGTAAGCAGTAGGGATTTTTTCCCCTATAAATGAGGTATTTTTATCATTTGGGGGGAAAAACCATAATTGTTAATAGTCAAGACAAAATTGCAAGTCCTTTGAACCTTGTTAAATACAACCTTGTATAGCACTTATATTGATTGGTTTCTGTTTATTTGTGTTTAGTTTTATAGTGTTCATTAATTGGAGTCTTGTCTTAATATAAGTTATCACCTTAAATTAAGCTCTATCTAAATTCCACAAAATGTAGTTCCTTTTTGTGGTTCAGCACTTGGTCCTCCAAAAGATACCTTATGTACCAAGTAGAGCTTATCAAGGGAGCTTATAGATAATAAATAAGCAGAACTGTACTCATGTACCTCTATAGCCAACCCATCTGGTATGGAACCACTTACTCATGCCTTTCAGTACAACTGAATCTCAACACTTAACCAAAGCACTTTTCAAATCTAAACATGACTTAAAATGTTGAATGGCTTAAGTCACTCTCTGTTAGAAAAACTCAATTCTGTTGTCATATCTATGGTGTCTTATTGAGGAGACTTCTGGCTTAGTAGACTTCCTAGAGTCACGACCACTAGCTCTGCCTACTGGTACTTATCGTGTGCTTTGAAATATGAGAAAAGCCTGTCAGTAGGACATGTATCTCTGGGAGATGCATAATGATTTTCATCTTAAGGTTGTCAAGTACCTCTTGTAAAGGATGATGGTGGTTGCCAGAATATTTCCAAGTAGTTTACCCCCCCCTCAAAAAAAAGAAAAAAATAGAAAGAAAAGGTACTTGACAAGAAATGAACTTCAGTAAGAAGGTAAACCATTTGATTAAACATGGGAATGAAACCTCTTACCCCAAGGGGAAAATAAATGTGCTGATACATGGAGTATGTTAGTGTAGAAAAGAAGAGAGGCTTTTTCCAGTGCTTGCTGATCCAGTGAGAGAGAAATTTTTCTCCAGGGCTATCCAGGCTTCTTTGTAAGCAATACATTAGCTTTAGACTATGTTACTTTGTATTTGCCACATATAAAAATAGATGAGAGGGATATACGCACAAAGACAAATCCTTTCTCTGTTTTCAAAAAGAAGGAATAAAATTTTCTTTTGCAGAGTATGGTATGTTGTATTATTGCCCATGTAAAAGAAAAGAGTGGTCTGTATATTTCTAGGCATGTTTCTCCATCTTTAGGGAATGCTATTGTAGCCTTGAGGGGGAATCAAGGGAGTTGGAAAGGAATGAATGTTTAGCTTCAGTTTTACTCATGTCTTATATTCTTTATGGTCTTTTTGAATATATTAAATCCAGTGTGGAATAGCTACTTTAGGACCTTGACCCACACTTTCTTTATGAAATCATTCTAGCTCTTAAATTTCAATGGTAAAGCCAAAGGCTAGTACTTGAAACCCAGTCACTGGATGCATATGGCACTTTTTTGCAGTCACAAAATTTTTACTGTCCTTTTTTATGCATGCACTTTACATACTAGATTACTTGTGTCGATAGTATAAGGGGACTGTGCCTTGATTTAACACACCTTTATATAATGGTGGTGGTCTTTTTCTTCTGGGAAAAGGAAAAACAGTTCCCCTGGAGTACTATTACCCTAGGAATCTTAAGGATGTTTGCAGTGATTCATTGAGAATTCTGGTAAGAAGTCACGAATAAGCATTTCAGTAGAAAGCACTTAGAGAATCCACAGTAAAGAAAGATCATGCTATCCATTTCACAAAAATACAATTTACATTTCAAGGCAGGTGTGCTAATTATGGCACATTACTCAAAATTAAACTGTATTCTAGTTCATCCATTTCAAAATAAGAAATTGGGGCAACTTGAATATTTTTCTACTTTGATAGCTGCAATGTAAAAGGCAAAAAAAAAAACCTGGGAAAACTCAAACTAATCAATCGATACTTATTTAAATTGTTTTTATGTGTCAGTATGATTTAACATATAGACATGATTTGTGGCAAATACTGACATGTTTCAAGTTTTATAATTGGTTGATGTTGAAAGGATTAAGTTATAACCTGAGAAAAACTAGACTTGTACAAGGAAATGTCTCCATGACCTTACCACCCTGTAAAAGTCTGGAATTGAATTTATTGCCCTTTGTATGATTTCCATTCAGTGAATAAGTAGCAAGGCTATCTTTTACAATACACTTGGACACATATAAGCCTCTCATTCTGCATAGTCACCCTGCCTTTTTCTTCCTCCCACAAGAAAGGGTGTTTCTTTAATGTACAGACTTAACTAATTCATATCCTGCTAGGACCCCCCCCCCCGGCCCCGAGATAGTTTCCGAAGGATAAAAATGCACAAAAGCGATCCACTGCTCAGAACAGCTAGGCTTCTTGGTGTAATATCACTCAGCTGCTTTTTTGAGGTTTCACACACATTCACAAAAATAACAGCATTTTTAGCTGATCCCAATAGATTTTTCTCTGCAGCTGCATCACTTGAAAAAGCTTTTTGTTCCAGTTCTTAAAGTCTAAGTATTGAAAGTAATTTGGGGGGGGGGAGGAAAAATATCTCAATTATGATTTGTGTGTGTTGTGATGACTTTAAGGACTGACTGGGCTGCAAATGGGCTTTGAAAAAGAAGCCCACATAGCCATGGAAAATATAGGCAGTTCAGAGCTGAATATTGAACATGCCGTTGTAAACTCTCATGGCACGTGGCTGGGTAGGCTTTTTGGCAGACCTATGGTCTCAACCTGCAGTGATGCTAAAGATATTAGCAAATTAGCACCAGAAAGCTTGCCAACTTATTCACCAGAGTCCTGCTCACTCTCTCACTGCTGTAATTAAAACTAATTATTTTCTAAAACATAGTAATACATGAATATGTGCAATAGTCATTTTGTAGTGGGCAATCTGTAAAATAGTTTAAGGTTTAGGTTTTTTTTGTTTTTGTTTTGTTGTGTTTTGTTTTGTGGTGTTTTTTTTTTTTTTGTTTGTTTTGTTTTTTTAATTTTCTTTTTCTTTTTTGGCACATTGTACTGCATGTGTGCTGCTTGGTTAAGACCAGCTTTCCCTTTTGCAAAGAATATGAAAGAGGTCCTGTGCATTTGTGCTCAGGTTTGTTTCCTATTTTAAGTAAGAATTTTTTTTGTTTTGTTTTTTCTGATTTTAGCCTAACATTTATAAGTTTTATCCCTCTATCTCCTTTCCTCTTGTTATTCTCATGTAGTTCTCATTCTTACTTTACTCTTTCACATTTGGTTTGGTAGTCTCCTAAACAGTCCCAGTAGTAACCCAGTTTTGTGCAGCTGGTTTTCACAAGGAGGTGCTACAGGGATTCAGCTGTTATTCCCCAGATACTTATTTTGCTTCACTGTTTGGTCTCACTTTTTCCTTTATAAAGAAGTAACACAATAAAGTCACATTTTAACCTAGAAATATCAGTTTGTATTTGCATCCAGTCTGTTGATACCAAGTACTTCTGAGAAGAATAATTTCTATCCTTGAAATGGTAAAATCTAAATGGATATTAGTGAGTTCTGTGACCCTTTTATCGGTAGAGGTTGCCTGTAACATGTATTTTGTATGTTGAGCCTTACATTAAATATGAACCTTTATCATTTGTCTGTTGGGAAATAGTTGGGGAACTGGTAAGCCAAGGTACCAAATTGGAATATAAGCCATGTTTCCCCCCCAAAAAAAAAAAGTTGTTTTTTTTTTTAAATAAATCACTTGTATTTGTTCCTTAATTGTAACTGAGATTTTGCAGTATGACAACATAGAAGTTGAAATATTATGAAATGTAACATGATAATATTTAATTTTGCTAAATTACATTTTCTTTTTTTTCAAACAGCAAATAACCACTTTTACTTTCTATCCCTTCAACTTCCTACCCCCCAATTGAGAACAAATGAAAAACAAAACTCATTCCAAACATGTATAATCAAGCAGAACAGATTCCCTCATATCCCAAAAAATGTATGTCTCATACATTGAGTCCTTCACTTCTCTTTCATATTTCATCACTAGGCCTCTGGAATTGTAATCAGTCATTACACTGACCAGAGCTCATTAGTCTATCAGTCTTTCAAAATTATTGTCTTTATATGGTAGTTCATTTAAAATCTTCCGTTCTCCAAGTATATAATACCCATATTCTCTCCAGCATTTTACCAGTTCTTTAAACAGTTTAAAAAACTTTAATTTAGTACTTTGTTTTGTGTCCAACTGCAGCCTACTTTTTCTGTTATTGTTATGACTGTGAAAGGAGGTAATGATTGGATGGATAGGTAGGTAAATAGGTAAAAGTAAACACCTTGATATGATGATGGGTAGATAGACTGATAGATTACAATAGACAGACTTATATGATGATAGCTTAGTTGGTTTTTACAAATTGGTTGTTAGCATGTAAATATGATTCCTAATTTTTGTCCAGTAAAGATTGCTAGAATATAGTGTTTTCATTTCAAAGGTAACATGTTTTCCAAGGTTATATATTTTTTATTTCTTCAAGGAAAACTACTTCATTTCACAGCATGCATTAGTAGGCAGCGCTTGCAAACCATATGTATAATCCTAAACTTTTTCTCCTGTTTTCGATTAGCATCTATGGGTCTTGCAGATATGATGTCACCTGGTGAGTCCAAATTGCCCGTGCCTCTTAAAACAGATGGTAAAGAAGAAGGCACTCCTCAGGCTGAGAGCAAGTCGAAGGTATTTTCTCCCTCTTGTGCACGTGGTGTTGGTTTGGCTGAGCAGGAGGCTGCCATGTTGTCCTTTCTTCTCTGGATCTGGCCTCCCCCTTTTGGTTTCCTTTTCATTTCTTTCTCTCCTGCATGTCTTTTCCATTTGTGTGCAACCTATTTGTTTTCTTCTTCTTTTTTTTTTTTTTTCCTTCATGGTGTGGATCTGAAAGTTACTAGTTCTTACGGCATTTAACTCATGGGGGAGGAGGGAATAGGGAGCAAACCAGATGAAGAAACGCTTGGGAGTTTGGGGGTGGGGGTAAGAAGGGATCTTGCCTGGTTTCGGACTTGCAGCCATTTTTCTCTGCCTTTAGTTTATAGCTTCCTGTTTTGGCCGCCTCAGCAGCAACAACATACTTAATATTTTGCTTTCCCACCTTATTTGGCAAATAAGGTGATTCAGCTTTTTTTTTTCCTTTCTTTCATAAGGGGAAACCCATGCTTAGCATTCCATATTAGCTTGAAGTAAGCATGGTGGCTTAGTGGACTTTATTCAAGCATCCAGCAAACTTACCAAGTTATACTAATTAAGAATGTTGTTTTAATACCTTTATATATTTATGTGTATGTGTCTGTGTCTGTATTTGTCTCTCTTTATATATATATGTACATGTACATATATATATATTATATATAAAAATTGGTCAGTCTGTTTTACTGGACGTATTTTTTTGTTATTTTAAATAAAGTTTGCCCTGCCTTTGTCATATTTTTTTTTTATTCCTCTACCACAGGATAGCTACAGCTCTCAGGGTATTTCTCAGCCCCCAACCCCAGGCAACCTGCCAGTCCCTTCCCCAATGTCCCCAAGCTCTGCTAGCATCTCCTCATTTCATGGAGATGAAAGTGATAGCATTAGCAGCCCAGGCTGGCCAAAGACTCCATCAAGCCCTGTAAGTGGCTCTGGTTTTTGTTTTGGTTTTTTGGGGATTTTTGGTAATTGATTCTATTTTAATGCTTGCTTGTTTGTTTGTTTTATTTTTTAAAAAATTACAGTATTTATCCATGAAAGGATTATATTTACTTATACTATATTGTTAATAAGTGAATAAGTTTATGTGTATCATAGAAGTTTGAATTCTGAAAGTTAAGTAGCTGTTATAAGGAGGCAAGCATTCTTCTCATGATTCACCTCTGTACAAAGCATGCTGAATGTGTTTATAAGGAGAATCCATTTTTGTTACTGGGTCCAAACTCCTTCACACAAGAAACTTCATTAAGTGTTTGGTTCATTGTGCACTTAGAGAAGGTTTTTAAAATGAGGTGTTTCTTCTGTTATAGGAGAACTAATAGCAGGCGTGGTGTAAATTACAAGCTCAGCATCTGAACTAAGTCTTTTATGGGCAGTTCAGCCTCTGAAACATCTTATTTCCAAATTGCCTGTCTGAAAATGCAAATATTACAATCTTGGGGCACAGTTTAGCATAATATCAGTTGTGCATTGTTTCAATCCATTTGTCTGAAATGAACAAAAAGGCTGGGGAAAAGTTAATGCATGTGTATTTTTTAGAATGGTACTTTTTAGATGAATAATGTTTACGTACATTAGAATCGGGTTAGGTAGAAAAATTTGTATCCTGCACAGCAATGCAAATACCCTTGAAATTAAGCAGTGGTTGCTAGATGAAATACAAAGAACATAAATGTTAATGTAAGTTCAAGGGAATTTTTTCATTTTTACTTTAAATATTCATTTGGCCATAGGTAGGTTTAGGACATTTTTTTCTCAACGGAAAAATTAATTTTGTGCTCTCTCTAGAAGAATAATAGTGATGTTATAACATTTTATTTTATATTCAGATGAAGAATAAAAAGCACTTCAAGAAATTTTAACGTGTAATTACCTTATGAAGATGTCTTAATTAACACCCTAAGTTTTGTATGAAGAGCACAGCTCACGAAAAGCAACTTGGAGATGATGAAGAATCTAACTGTAGATTCTGGCAATCTAGTCAAAACCCAGAATGGAGGCTACTATTAATTATCTCATTAAATGATTTAAAAAGAGTTAAAGGTTAAAGGAGTTTATTATTTCAGAAAGTGTGTATAGAATTCTCGTGGATCGTCAATGTAATCAGCATTTTCCTTTTTAGAGGAAGGAGGAAATGGCCACTATCTTGGTCACTTTATCCTAAGAGACATGTTTCATTTCCCAAACAATGGAGAAAAAAAAATTGGTCTTTAAACCTCCTTGGGAAAACTAATAGCAAGGGAGAAGAGTGCACCTCCTTAATTTTGATGTCTTTGTGTTATTTGCTTTGAATCTCAGAAGGCAGCCAACATTGTGTTTGGTTTTTCCATCTTCTTCCCTATCTTTTTTTTTTTTAATCTTTTAGAATCAATAAAACTGTTAGCTTTCAAATAGAATTTATACCTTATTTTTAGAAATTGACCCAAGGTATGAAATAAAAAAATACAAGATGATAGCCTTATAAACCAAATAACTAATAAAATATACATTGATAGATCTATGTATTCAATATTAGCCAGTGCTCCCTTAATAGTAAGCAAAATGTGCTATTATTATTTAATTTTTATAGTATCCCTGTACAGGAATGCTGGAGCAAAAATGAATTAAGAACCGCAATTTTATCCTGCAGTCTAAGAATACTAAACAATTATTTGTTATAACATCTTGTATTTAGAGAATACTTTCTTTTTGCTTTTTCAAAGCATATTTACCTATTAGTCACACCCATACCACAAATTGTTGCCATTTATAAAGGTTTATAAGAGAGTTCTTAGCCTTAGTGATAGATAAAAAGACCTTAGAATGTTCAATAGTGAAACCAGGTGAGATACTGCTCTGTCCTCACAACGTCCCACTCTTTTGAATGAGATGTTAATTTAAGAACATTAACAAAGTAGATTATAAATGAAGTGCATAGAATTATCTCTTAATATCAAATAATTACAAATGTATGCAATTCATTATTTCTTCAACCACAGACTCCGACCAGCATCTCATGTTTCCAATCCCCCTGAAAAATATAACGTGTCAAGATATTTTATGAAATGTTATGTAATTAATGCATATTCTAAAAATGAAAATTTTACATTCACACATATATACATACATACATACATCCTACCCCCCCAAAAAAATCATCACGTCTGTTAGAGAATGCAGAAATATCAGTCTACCTTTAGAAAGTGTTTAAAGTGTAACAGATTTAATTTAATTTAATTATATACTTCCTCTCACAAAAAAAGACTATTCTAATGTCTTGTCATTTTTCAATATCTTCTAAATTTGTATCTTTGTATCAAATCAGGTCCTTAAAAATGTGATAGTTTTTTTTTTTTGTTGTTTATTTAGTCAGGTTTCTACCAAAAAGACATTATTCCAAGGCAAGTGGATACAATTTAGAATATTGAAATAGTAATTTGGTAAATGCTGCCTTAATGGCCTAAAAATCTAACAGTCATTCCAAAAAGATTGTAGTTTGCTCTCCCTGTCTAACCAGGTATATATTTTATTTATACCGTGACAAAAATCCTAGCACCAAATAATTATACGTACAGCCAGATAAATTTTGACTTGGAGTTGCTCTTTGGTTCCCCAAACTGTTATTTTTAAAATGCTTTTTTGGTGTGCTGAATCCCTAATGAGTGTAGTCACTAGTTAGTTAAATAAGCAGACTTCAAGGTGTCAACAGACACACAATTATTTAGAGAACATTATTCCCATTCTTCAACCATTTGTTACCTGATCATCATAACTCTTTTATGTACACCTGATAAATCAAGACCAAATATTTTTATTCTACTTTTTTATCTGTATATTTCAGTAATATATATAACTTCATGCTCATTTTCAGACCAAACTAAATTCACTTTTCAAAGTACAAAGACCCTTTATAATGCTGCTGTGGAAGTATTTTTGCAAGTATTAATTTTTTTTTTTTACAAATCAAAATCAGCATTTTTCTAACTATATAAGAAGAATATTTTGATATTACATAGCAAGTTGATATAGGGGTAAGGAAGAGCCAAGATTAAAACTAAAAAATTCATAATTACTTGTCTTATATTAGGTCACCTGACTCCATCCCTTTTGTGCCAAGATTCTACTTAGCATAGAATGAGATACTCTGCACTTTGTTAATCATTGCCTTAAAAACATCATAGGGCACCAATAGGACATTAAAGAAGCTGAGTTTTAAACTGATAGTATACGATTGAAGCACATAATATATTAGTAAAGCTGTTTGGGGGACACATAGCTGAAAACCAACACTTCAATTCCATTGCTTTCATATCTCTTTATCAAGATTTTGGATGACCAGACTATCAATTAAATAATGTAGAACAGAGGGATCAAACATAAATTGGTGCTGCCCTCAAAATTTCCAATTCAGTGAGAATCAGGTAAAAATGCAATTGGGAAATATTACCAAAATAAAAATACAGTAGAACATGAATAATGCTATTGTGATTTTCCAAGTCAATATGCTGCCTGCAGGTATCTCTCTATATAAGATTTAGTGCTCTCATTTCTATATCTGTTTGATAACACTGATCTAGAATTCTCAAAAT